>UELV01165070.1:25422-65111 GCA_900490015.1 Megastigmus stigmatizans | reverse complement strand
ATATATATATATATATATATATATACAGAATCTTATATATACATCAAAGTGGGTTTTCCACAAGATTTTTGTTTGGGGGATTTTCATCTGTTAGACGACACGTGTACGAATGTTTACGACTACGCAATACTTACCGGGCGGTGATTCATCGCTTTTCTCGAATGTATACGCGAATGATTTGCGCGCAATGCTGGTTTCTCGGCGAAATCCGCAAAAATAAACGCTTTTCCAATCTTATGCGGGAATCGGAGTGTTTACTAGAATGTCGGCGGGGCTTTTAAATGTTTTTTCGATACGCGGTACATGGATTTCGAAATGACGGAAATATGCGTATTAATAAACATTTGGGCAGAGACATGCGATTCCAAATCGAGTTAAACAAGTTGGACGCGTGTATATATACACTGCGAATAGTTGGTAGACTGGAATGAAACAATATTGGATCGACGTACCTATACGTATTCTCCATAATTTGGTTTCTTCTGCAAACTGTGGGTTTTTCCTTCGTTTTGTGGTACGAAAACACACATATTTCGCACTCGAAGCTATATTAAAGGGGTCGAGTAAAGCGAATGCAGTATTCAAGTGCAATTAAAAAGTATACCGCACCTTGAGGCTTTAAAACGACGAGGGAAATAATATTCTATTTTAATTGTTCTTTACCAAATTCCCAAATTTTGAGTGATTTAACAAGTATTTCCTTTTACATCGCCGTTATAAAAGTATCAAAAAAGCTTCCCTACATTCGGTACTTTATCCTCGCACCTCTCGCTCATTAAAATACAGAATCTCGCATAAGCCAAAGTTCATTTATAGCGGAATCCGAAAAAGGTGCTCGCGCATATGTACACAGATTGCAAGTCAACGCTTACTCGCTCGCGCGATTATGAAAGAAAAAACAGCACAGTAGAGGCGAGAAGTAAAAGAAAAAAGCAATGCCGAGGGCTTGTGCGAGAACTGCGGAGCGGTAATTGCGCGACGATCTAAACGGGAGCCTTATAAACACAGAAGCCTCGGCATCGGCGAGCTGCGCAATTACGGCGCAGAAAACGCAGCCGCCGCCACCGCCACTATGAGTTTCTCTCGCGTGCAGCAGCAGCAGTAGCAGCTCGTCCGCGGAGTCAATGACGACGACTTCCGGTTCCGTACGCTGACCTCGAAAGCGATCTTGGCCTGGCGCTCAGTATATACACACACTGCACACACACACACACACACACACCACTTCTGGATGTATAGAGTTGCATGTCGTTGCGAAACTGCACTGCGGCAGCAACTCTCTTTCTCTCTCTCTCTTTCCTTTTCCGCTTGGTCTCTTGAGCAACGCCACCGAGGGAGAGAGAAAAAATAAACAAAGCGAAGCAATGCGCGCTCGGCGTCCCCCCCCCCCCCTTTTGGAAAATGAATTTGCATCGAGTCGAATGCGCAGCGTTTACACGGCGCCCGCGATTCCAGCTCTCCTACCGCAAAAAAAAAGCGAAATGCGCCGCCGCCGCCGCCGCCGCCGCGTGTGTTTACATGTTTGTTTCTCTCACTCTGCACGCGCGGAGGTTTTTTAGATTTTAAACGAGGGGCCCCCGACGTATATAATTGGACTTTGCGAGCGCGTTTGTATTGCTACGGCGTGGTCGGTTTTTATCAATGCCTGCAGCTGCGCAACGACGCTGACGATGATTATTTTCACTTTGATTCGCAAAATGGTAGCTGAAAAATACTGCTACTGCACTTTTCAACCGTTTACATCTAGCGCAACGGCGTCGGCGTGACATTCTGCTGTTTTTTTTGTCTCTCAAGGTGTTAGTAGACGTGCAAATTAACGTAGCGCGGGGGGGTTATTGTGCATTTATCAGCCTAGCCGAGCTCTGCTGCACACTAAAGTTTATATACAGCACGTTTTCTCGAACAGCTATTGTGTGCCTCGAGCTGCGCGCCCAGGAAAACTCTCTTGAAAACGTATATAGTTGGGGTGGGGAAAAAAAGCAGGTGGAATGGCTCGGACTGAGAGTTAACTTTGTTTGCATTCAATTAAAAAAGTTGGCTGTTAACAAAAGTATTAAAGAATATTCGATTTGATAAATGATGCCTTCGAATATACAGGTTTCAAATGAAATTTTTCAAGTTTTAATCTTTCATGACAAAAGATACTAAATATATAGATTTGTAAATAATGCTCGATTTGACTTGAATTTCACTGTACTGCTGTACTGCTGTACTGCTGCACGTCAGAGACAACGATAAATAACAATCTTTCAAATAGATTTCGCTCTATGATTATATTCTGAATTTACGGTGAAATGTGGAAATAAGTACAACGCGTTTTCAACATCTTTTCACTCATCAAAGTAAGACAAGTCATTTTACGCGATTTCAGTTCAAAAATACAGTAAAACGTAAAAACAGTTAAGTTTCTTTCTGGCCCAATGAAACCCGTTTCTTTCGATTCAGTGAAACTCAAGTGTCTCGCTGTATTTGTCTGTTTCTACTTCCATGCATTAAGCAGAGCTGGGCATTTTTTTAATCGCAGAATTTTTCCTCATGTCGAAAAATCAGATATAGACACGTAACATAATAGGGGGAGTCGGTATCGCGATCCTTCGCTGCTTCGAATCCTCAATTGCATGGCAGATTACTCCTTAATCTACTTAAACACCACCAAGCCCAATGAATATTCATCGTGCCCGATCCATCATCATCCGAGAGCCCTAAAATTTAATTTCAATTTACGATGAACCGGCACTCTCTCACAAGGGGAAGGGGGCGCAGTAATCCATAATAAAACTCGGGCAATAACATCGCGGGCTGCCGTCGTAAAGCGATAAAAAGAGAAGAAGAGCAAGAAAAAAAAAACGAGGCAAACGGTGCATACACTGCGTGCAATAATCAAGCCCTTCATGCCAAATAGAGAGAGAGAAAGAGAGGGAGAGAGAGATAGATAGATAATATATAAAGAGCCACACGGCAACAACAACATATACTGCACACACAAGCTCGTAAAGGTGTATGCACCGCGAAAGGAACGAAAACAGCGGCGACGGCGACGGCGGCGGCGGTTGCTTAAAAAGCGTTATTTATAGATGTTTTGACGTGAAAAGGTGGAATATAGGCCGTGGCGAGGGCTAAATAAAGATACGACGGTACATACATATATATATATATATACCTGCAGGAATGCAGAGTTGCTCGCGCGCAAACACACGTGAAGAGAGAGAGAGAGAGAGAGAGAGAGAGTCTCGCTCGCACGGCCCACCGATTCAGCCCGTAAGGAAGAAAAAAATCCGCGGCTCGTCGACCTAACCTCCATAGAAGAATTGCGCAGTGCAGAAAAACCTCTGTGTGCGTGTGTGTGCATTACGTGTGCGTGCGGATAGCCGGCGCGCGGCTCATTACCGGCCTCGTCGACGCGTAACAACCGTAAGTAGCCATAATGCGCACGCAGGTAAGACAAAGACGGAACAACAACAACAATAACAACAACGGCAGCAGCGACGACAGCGGCATGACTGCGCCACAACAATGGGAGCATCCGCGAAGGTGGGAAAGTAAAGGAGCGCGACATCTGCGCGGACCTTGGGCACATACACACGTACACAGAGAGCGTGTGTGTGTGAGAGAGAGAGAGAGAATCGAGTGGAAATCGCAATGCACCCAAGTGCACCTGCCCGCGTCGCTAATAATACTTTGCCTACGTACTAAGGCCTAAAGTCGCGGTGCATCGAGCCCGCATGTATGAGCTGTTCCACCACGACGGCGGCGGTTCTCTCTTGGTTTGCGGAAAAGAAAAAGGTGCACACTCCCGCGACAGCAGCAACAGCAGCTCGATGGTGGGGGATTTGTTTGTAAACATAGCGCGCGGCCGGAAAGTCGCGGCGACGCGGCGGCGGCGGTGGTGGCGGCGGCGGCCTCGAGCTCTCTTTCCCTCTCTCTCTCTCTCTCTCTCTGCATCGGCAGCAGCAGCAATGGCAGCGGTGCACTCGTGGACTGGCTGCAGCGGCAGCAAGAAAGGGCCTTCGCTCTCCGTCGTGTGTACGCGCAGTAGACTCGACGCGCGGTGGGAGAAGCCAAAAGGAAACGCGAGCGTCGGTGAAAGAGCGACGCGGTGCTGCTGCTGCTGGGGGAGGAGAAGGTGGAGGAAGAGGGACTGGAAGGAGCGTATATGCACACACTCTCTGCGCGCCAAGTGGTAGTACTCGCTGTACACAGAGAGACGCTCGCGCTCTCCTCTCTCTCTTCCTCTCTCTCTCGCTCTGCACTCGCTGTACTTTCTCCCTCCAGCCGTTACGTAACTGTCTGAGCTCGGGCTTGTCTGCTGTGTGTGTATGTGTGTTTGTTTGTGTGTGTGTGTGTGTGTGTGTGTGCGCGCGCAAGAGAGAGAGAGAGAGAGCGGGGAACTGACCTACTTTCGGGGCTTGACCGACGCCGCCGCCGCCGCCGTGCGTATATACCAACGTATACTGAACGTTAACAGCAACGTATGTAACGCTTTGTATATCGCGTGTTTTCAGCGTTTATTAGGTCGCGCGCCTCGTTGCTAAAGAAGGCAAAGAGACAGAGAGAGACAGAGAGAGAGAGAGATGGAGAGGGAGAGAGAGAGAGAGAGAGAGATGGGGAGGGAGAGAGAAGGGAGTATGTTTCTTGCGAAGGAAAGAAATGGCGTGCAGACACATCGTCATTGTCGTCGTCGTCGTCGTCGTCGTCGGCGGCGGTCTGAGCGGATGATAACCTGGATGTCGTGAAAAAAAACGGGAGCGAGAGAAGAGAGAGAACTCCTTCGTTGTTTCCGTGGCGAATTCGCGCGAGGCTAACTCTTCGCCGTAAGCCCCCCCCTTTTTATGGGGTTGCAGATATATATATATATATAAATATGCGCTCTTCAGTGAGACTGGCGGCGTGAAAGTTAATTGATATTTACACGCTTTTTATCCCAAGGAATAATTGCTCTCTTACAGAGTGCGTTCGCGCTGTTTGCGGCAGATTCCAGTGGGAAATTAGAATATATTTACCGCCGACGTATATATCTGAGAAAATGCGTGCCGCGTCGTTGCGCGGTAAAACCCATGGAGACTCGCATTCTTGGACTTTGGTAGACATAACCGCGCTGTTCGATTATACGTTGCATTATATATACTACCACTCGTCGCAGTATACTTGCGCAACAATGGCCAAATCGTTTTCTCGCGAAACGATTAACCCGAAGAAGGTCGCACGAAATCGCAGGTGCACGAGCGTATACATATACTATACCGAGCGAATCGACCAGCTAAAAAAAAAACACAAAGGTATTACGAGTAACGGAAAAAAAAAGAAAAGAAAAAAAATAGTTCTGCATGAGGTCGACCAAATGTTTTGCTGGCGATTGCACACGGCCAGTGCGGCGTAAAGAGGAAAATAGAAAAAAAAAAGAAAGATTATTGACGCCATCATGACAAAACAATGTTATTAGCGCAAGTCGAGTGTTTTTCCCTCGATGCATAGAAGTTTCTAAAAATAGATTGATGGGCCCCCGCGCCGTGGAATAAACAATGCCGGGGCACTGTTTACGCTTTTATCAGACTGTATCGGGGAGTGCGCGAGCGAATGGAATTTTTGTTGGTAATGGAATAATCCGCGAGTCATCGTACAGTGTATCGTAATTAAATTACTTTGATTAAAAACCGCGTCTTGCTGATTTGTGTGTATCCGCATTTTCGACTCTGACTTATCCTTTTTGTATAGAAAAAATTTGAATCAATCCATCGTTCATAAACCTATATATATTATACTTTAATCCGAATAAACTTTGTTAAGCTTATTGCGACAGAAGAAAATTGAATTGAAGCAATGTTTACATTTTGAATGGGCTAAAATAATGAAAAGAAAAACTACTGCAATGTTATTTGGTCAGTAGTGGGATTCGATAAGTTTTCGCCGCGTCTAATCTGAGCCGGGACCTTACTACTTAAATCAGTTCCCTCGCTATTTATCTAACTCAAACTCTCTTCTTTACCAGCTCATCTTCCAAATCAAACTGTCCTACATCAACGCTCTTTCATTTAAAAATCATCCTCAGCCCATCATAATAACAAATATTCAATTCAGTTCCCTCAAACTATCCCAATATTATAGCAACGATAGCAATCGATATAGAATATTGGTATATAGCCGCGCAGACTAGCTCTCCAAGAGTATATAGCTACCCGAAAGTTACGTAAGAATCGCTCGAAAACATAGTGGCAAGAGAGCGCGTGTAACCGCTCGATTAATTACGAAATTCCATAGGATCGATTTGCCACGGGTGAAACTGTAACGACGACATTTGCCCCACAGCACCGATATGACGCAGATATATACGTATATAGTGAGAAAGAGAGTCGCGTAACCTTTCGCGAGAATCGCGCGCGTGCAGCAACAACAACAACAGCAGCAGCAGCAGCAGCGGTGATGTATATAGAGAGAAACGTCGCATCGAGTAGCCTCGCGGGGTCAGACGCGCGAATCGATAAAGCCTTTCCCTTACCCTCTCGATATACGATGCACTGCACTCGACGATATATACACCACATGCGGACTCGTGCGCCGGTGCAGGACCATCTACGCTCTAACGACGCCTACACACACACACACACAGGTTCCAAAAGCAACCTAAGCCTCGTGTGTGTGGGTGTGTGTGAGCCGCGAGGGAGACTCTCGGACACGGCGCTTTGATGCAAGTGGCGGCGGCGGCGGCGGCGAATCTAGAGCAGAATCCGCCAGTCGACTCGACCTACTGAGCCACACACCGATACCACCTGCGTGTGTGTGTGTGTGTGTGTGTGTGTGTGTATGTGTAGAGCAGTCGCAGCAGCGTGCGGCCATTGGGTCGGATGACCGAGAGCGAGCTGGCCCACACGACTACTACCGCTGGAGCCTATACACGAGAGCCGACGATACATAGCTGCGGACGGATAGACTCTCTCTCTCTCTCTCTCTCTCTCACATGCACACACGCGCGCACACAGACACACGCATACATACACGTATAAGCACTTTGCGATTCTAAAGCGACTGATTTGGGATGTCCGGCTGCACTCCAATCACACGCTTCGTCTATCGTGCAGCAGTTATACTCTCTCAGCGCGTGAATGTGCGACTCTCTATATACTGCTGTGTGTATACGCCTCGATCCTGCGCCCATTGTACTGGGATCGAGAATTTTTGGAGGCTGAGAGAGAGAGAGAGATTGGTTGATTAGGTCCGCCCGCAGCAGCCAAAGGCTCGTGCATTTTTAAGTAATTCAAAAGTAAACACACCAACCGAAGCGAGCTTCAATGAGCGGGAATCGCATATATATGTATATACCGCTCACGTGATTGTTGCTCGTTTAATTCGGAGCGAGGGCCAAAGTTCGGATTGTATACCGTGAGACGATATTTGAGCGACGATTTCTAGATTTTTTACCGATTCACTCACACCGAAATAAATTGGTATACACGTTGCCTAATTTTTACCGGCTAGATAATTTTCTATATAAAATCTTATAGGATTTGACGTAGTGGGATTCTAGTTCCAGCGCTGGCGAAAAAAAAAACGTCTGTCCAATACGGTTTCCCAAAAACAAACGCGATTCACTTTTGTCGGGTATGAAATTTCAGCTGAAAGAGCTCAGCGCGCGACTAAATCGCCTAAGCGACGCATGACGCGTGTTGTGTGTGTACGAGCTCACTTGTATTTCCGAATGCACACACAGCTCAGAGGCTCGAGGGACGCTCTCTTCTGTTTTTTTTTTCCAGGCGTTTGTTTTTTTGTTCTTTCTTTACGTTTATTCGGCTTTCTCTCTTCTTTCTTTCTGTCGCGTGTGTGTTTATATGCGCAGGAGTCAGGGGAATATATACACCACACACACATAGACAAAAGAGAAAGAGAGGGACCTTAATTGGGGAGCAGTAAGGGGGACAGCTCTTCTTAGCCGGGATTTGTCTTGGCTTTCCGCGAGGGGCCTTGAGTGGGCTTTATATGCGCGGACGAATTTCACTGCGGGTATTAAGGGATTAGGCCTCGCCACGCGGAAAAAAAACACGAGCCCCGGCCCGCTGCACACTTAATTAGCGTAATAGCCGGCATTGACTCGGAGGGCTTGAAACAATGTGTATTTGTGTGTGAATCTGTGTGTGTGTGTGTGCATGTGTGTTTGTGAGTGTAGTAAGTTTGAGATGGGCTTTAGTAGCACGCAAACGTTCTTACTTTGTACATGAGCGGCCTAAATGCTTTAGGAGTCTGCGGACTGACTGTCGTATGAATTGTTATATGATTTTATGAAGAGTCGAATGCACGCGTGTTGAGGCTAATGCAATTAGATTTGACGCTTTTAGTAGGTTAATTTTGCCGAAATGATTCTTATACCGTTTAATAAGTACCCAGTAATTAAGTATTCAGCTTAAGTGAGACTGCAGTTTAGAGAAATTCTGATTTTTAAGTTTATAGAGTATACCTCTGTAGAATGCAAGAATTGGGTCATTCATTGCAGTTATTATAAAAGGTCAAATAAAAATGAAATTAAAAAAATATTAAAAATTTGTAATTTATTAGCTGTGTAGATGATTCCTTTTCATACACAACTTTATCTTAAGGGTAAAATATATTTTAAAAGTAAACGCCAAGAAATAGACGTAAAGTCTATTTCTAGTTATAATGATTAATGCCATGTCTAAAAATAAACTATTTTACTGAACAATAAAATTAAGTAACTCTACCATTATATTGCAAAGAATCTAATGATGTTAATGACCGAATGATTTATTTCAAGGTTTTCATTAGTTGTTTTGCAATATTTGTTGTTTTTGTTTTGATGCTTCGTGTAGATAGGTATATAATTTTCAAACAATTAACCCTGTTAAGATACGTAAATGGGTGACAAATGAGAAAACTGAATGTATTAAGTGATAAACAACGTATCGCCATGCAAGCCATTGAGAATTAAAAAATAATTTTCATTTTCTCCTTATAAATTAAAATCAATCGTTTTTCAAGATATTTTTAAATAACAAAAATTATTTGTATACCATCGACATACGCGCGAGCTCAAACACCACTGAATGATAGAACAATTTGAGCTACAAATACAGTAAATAAATATTTAAACATAAATGTATATATGCATAAATATATATTGGGGTTTCTTTTGACACATACTATTATAAAAATAAATTATAGCTTAAATCGTGTAAGTTGAAAAAGCTTATCATTTATAAGGAAGATAATACTATTGATGGTACGCATAACAGTTAGCTGGAAACATTTGAGAAGAAAAAAAAACTGTTTCTAGTTAAATATTGCAATAAAGTAAACCAAAGTATCAGTGATTTTTATCCTCGATCGAAGCTTCGTAGAAGATCGTCGGAGAGTGCACACACAACCTCGTACGAATTCCTAGTGAATGATAATCTAAATCACGTATTTAACGATAATAAAGAAAATTTATGGCACGGGAGATAACCGGCATTACAAAGCATAGCCATCCGCTTTCGATATAACAAGCCCAGACGCGCGGAAAACCCAACAATTATTAAGCGTGTGTATAGGCGCGCACTTCTTATAAACTGAATTTTTTCCGCCGTAAAAAAAAACTACCGAGTATTATTACGAAACGCATAATCGTAAATCACACTTTGCGAAAATTAAATGCCACGTGTACGCGTCTCGCTGAATATATACATATAGAAAAGCTCAATATACATTTTAACGAAACCACGCAGAGGCTGCACTCGCAAAAAGCATTGCAGATTTTTCCGTTGAGCCGTCGGATATGCAAACGGCCACAAAAGTTCTCTAGTCACGCATATCATGGCTTGCGCGCGGATTCGACCACAAAAGTCGGATAATATGCGCTACACCGATCGCCGCCGGCCTCCCCTCACATTCCAACGGGCATTGTTTACATTGTGAACGCGGCTTTTGCCAGTAAGCTACGACGGTGAACCTGTAACGCGACGGCGGCGGCACGAGGTATGCCGATATCGATTGATATCCGGGCGCCACGCTGCACGACGTCGACGCGCGACGTTACGTAACCCCCCCGCCACGCGGCCACCGATAGACCAAGCTCGTGACGAAAACGAGAACGACAGAGATAGACAGACAGGGAGAGAGAGAGAGAGAGAGAGGATGCATATATGGCGCAGGTGCGTCTTCAGCTGGTCGCGTATATACTGCAGAAACGGCGAATCTGACCCATTTCGCTCGATCGACGCGTCCCTTGCGCGCGCGCATAGCTTATATACAGCACCTTAGCTCTCGGTGGCTCGCAAATCAGACGGAGACCAAGTTCCGCGTGCCACGAGACCCACGGACGAATGTTCCATCGCGATTCGATACTCACTTCATGAGGTTTAAGGGAGTCTCGGTGGATCGACGCGGCGAGTGGGATTTGTCTCTGTTAGAGAGACATTGTTCGGAGTTCGATTGCTGTTGTTGACAAGTGGGAATCGAATTGGCATTTGGAAGGATGTTAATGTTTTTACTGTTGTTCGATCGACTGTTTATCGATGTACGTTTTATCGTTTTTAAGCCTAAGACAGAAATGAAGTTGCGATCGTATATAGACTCGGTAGTGAGCATTAGTAGCACTTTCAAAATACGATAGTTTAGATGGAAATAGGATACTTTAAAACATTCGTTTTGACGAAAGATCAAAAATAATCTAAAACGATCATTAAATTAGATTATTCAAAATTTCGTTTATACATTAAGTTTAAAATTTTTCAAAAAATTATATGAATTGAAAAACTAATTAATTTGAAAATCAAACTAATCACTGTAAATCCAAGTGTGTTAAAGTACACGTTTGTGTCACAGATTTTACACACTAGGAATTGTGTTGCCTATGTTTAATATGAATAACAGATATCCAAGTGCGTAAAATCTGTGACAGAAACGCGTTAATTTAATACACTTGGATTTGTCGTGAATATATGCTATTAACAAAAAAAAAGGACAAATACAGCTAATCCGGAGAATTTGTCTCTGACAACTTAGCAGCGTCAAATGAATAAGCTAGTGGACGTGGATAAGCTTAATTTGATTGAGTAGATTTATCAGAAGCTTTTTTTTTCTCCTCTCGGTCTTATAAGACTTTTCTATCTTACAAGAATCAACATTCACAATCCTAATACTTTGTCTCGAATTCTGCTTATCTGGCACGCAGAAATAAAAAGATTCTCGAATATGCTTCATCTTGAATTTGTTTGTTATTTCCCGTTCTACATTTAAATCTCTCATCGTCAAGACAATAATCACATTAATTTTTTTATTCATCTTAGCTTATTTTTTTTTTAAATCCATATTTTTTATAAACACTCCAAATTCCATTTTATAATCTTTTGTTTTTAGATTGACATTAATGCATTAAGAGCAAATTTGCATTAACTTGTTCTACAACTTTTCCCCGTCTCCATTATCAATTTTTACAAGCGACAATTTTATTGCGCATTTTCAAAGTGTACATATCAGTCTAAGTTTTTACATTCTATGACCTTATTATATTTGACCTTATACCTATTGAGCTAAGATGAATTTTTTGTAAATGGGATAACGCAAACTAAATCAAACATTCATCTTAGAGCAATAGTAATTAGTTTACAAGAAAGTTATGTAATTAATCTACTAGTTACAATTGTTACAAAGTATTGTCAAGATGTAATATTACGCATTTTATGTATTTCCTCTTACATAATTTCAGAACAATATATGTGTTCAAAGATGCTTATACAAATCGTGGCACGTGTCATTTAATTTAATCACCTGTACTATTTTTAAAAAGTTTGTAACACGAATAAGTATTGTAAAATTATTGAAATACAGTCAGCTGCTTTAAACAGTGCTAGATATTCACCATCATGACAAAAATATACTGAAGATATACCGCTGCGTTAAAAGTTTCACCAATTAAAAAAATTAAATTCATAGCAATATTTAATTTTTTCAATACTTTCTTCACAGCTCATAATCAAACAAAAATTTGGGAAAATTTTCCCGTTGTTAGATAATAATATGCAATGTCAAGCAATTTAAACATCTATTGATCGTGTTGCAAAACCAAGTTGCACATAAAACTGCAACATGGTAAAACATTTCATTTACTGCGCACTAAAAGCAATCCTAATTTCATAAAATTACATAAGCAAGGTAGCTGTTTACAGTATTGATGAAAACGTAAGAACTGAATTCAATTCCTAACCCCTACCAATGAATATAAAGCTCTATTGTCAAAATTTCATGCGCATTGTTTACAAACTGTGGTCGATTACTATTCAAATGTGCAGTGAGAGAATAAATAAGATGGAAAAGTATACACAGAAAAGGTTTTTCTATAAAATATATGTAATCAAAAGCATTCTAAATCTTACAAATTTGTGTTATGAAAAAACGTCTTTTTCTGTTAAAAATGATTTACTATTTATTTTGAACAAAATAGTCAATTTTAATTGTATCGAACCCCTAATAACTTGTCAATGTAAAGTTTTCAGAATGAATTCTTCACATACCCTAATTCAGTTTTATAGCGATCAAGACTAGTTTTAAAAGATCGTATGAAACAGAATTTATCGCGGTGACCGAATTCTTCGGTATTGGTAGTTGTCTTTTATATTTAAGTTGCACTAGCGCGGCTTGCAATACAAACCGACTTCGGGAAGCTTCTTATTGGGAATTGATATTGACATCTCCGATGCGGCAATAAAAATCAATTGACACTCCAGTGAGTATTAGAGACGTTTATGAGCTCTCGCAATTCAAGGTGGAATAACAATGTCTCAGTAGAATTTCTTTCTAATACACCTAGCCACGATCCTTTTGCGTATAAAATTCTTCCATTGCATTATCTATAGCGATGGTATATGTACTAACTATATACGGGACGAATTGTTTAGAAGTAGAAGTATTTTATTGATTTTAGACGAGACTGCTCGAGGCTAACGGACTAGCCATGTCTCGCTGCTTTACATATATAAATATATATTTATTATTAGATTATACCTATATTATTATATATACCTATTTAGATCGATTCATTCGCAATTTCTTTAGCAACTACTTTTTATTCGTTCATCACCTATTTTTCATATATAAACCGAGGGCAAATCTAGAAATTTACATGCACGCAGCGTATAAAAAGAAATACAATCGGATGGTCTACGTGCGGACGCACCTGTGCTGCAGTGCGAGATCGACTGCACTCACGTGACCTTTTCGCCTGCGCCTAATTGTCTTACACGGAATAAAGCTGCAATCAAGTGCACTATATGGGGCTGGGATACAACGAAGAGCAACGAAGCCCCTTGTATGCGATGCTCTGTGCAATGTAATTGAGACCTGAGCTTGGCATTATTGGTTTGCCTATGCCGACGTGAATGCTAGCGAGCTTTTATAAAACTCGCGTTTCAATATATATACCTATGTACATACATGCGTGCAAGTCTCGTTGGCGGTGCACCACACGCCGCTGCTGGTTAAGTAACACACCTCCAGCTTGTTTTCGATATAACAGGCCTTTATATTAAATTTGATTTTCAGATAGAAATTGCGCTGCGGCGCATTTGAACATGGCATTGATTTTGTTGTTGCGCAATATTGCAAACGCGCTAAAAGAAAATCAGTCGTGTTGGAAGGTTGAATCTAATGACATTTTAAGCGTCAGGGCATTTCTTTTTTTTTGTCCTGGAAAATCAGTTAATCGCGATATGTGGCTAATGTCAATTGTACGGCGAATAGTCCAGAGCGTGGAATTCACTAATTCTAATACTCTATATATTCATATAAATGAGAAACGTGTGTATCAATCATATGTTCACGTAACGCAAACGACGCAGTTGAGATATGCGACGCAGCAGGCCGTGCGTTTTCAATACAAATCCAATAATAAACTTATTACGCGGGAAATGAACATCGTTTCGTAAACGAATGCCGCGCGCACGCACATAACGCCGATACAAAGGGGAATCCACCGTTTTGTTCGCTTTACAATTTCAATGCTCTCGAGAGCATTATAAATATTTATCCCAATAATCGCGAAATTATAATTTCCCTTTATTACCGGAGCACAAACCGCCGAAAATTGCTTCTTTTCATTTGAAATTTCCACTTTGGAAAATGCATAATTTATACAAAACATTTTCTCGGATATAATCGGAAAAATACATATAACATGTCCAAGCAGTACCGAGGATATTAAGACTCCAAGGTCTTCATAAATAGCAAAGATTTGACTTTTCCAATATCTGTAGTTCGACCACACGTTCAGTGCGAACTCTATATTATTCACTCGAATTTAAAGCCTCGTCGATTTACCGAAAGAGTCTCCAGCAGCAACTCTTTGAACCCTATCTAGCTTCTAAATTTCCAACCACCTCTGGGGTCCCATTCTTCTCCTCGTACCCCACTAAGCCCGGCAGTTCATATTCGTCATACCGCCCAAAAATTCAACTCAACCGTGGAAATTCCATTTAATTAACCAAACGCAATAATTAAACAAAATGAAAACACAGCATACGCACACATAGAGACACAGTGACTGTCGTCTAATAAGAATATGAACGAATTCCCAACAGGATATTCGAGCGGCAAAGGCTACTATATACACAATGAATCCGCTTGTATCGCGCCGGTACAAAACAAGAAAGCCAAAAAGCCTCTGTTTATCGTCGTTCATTAAACTCATTGAATACACAGAGTGCATGTATAGCGAGGAACAAACGCTCAAGTGCTCATAGTGCATCAATGCTCTCGGTCTACACTGCACAGAGACACACAAAGAGTCGCGCGACTTTCCCTCCACTGGCGCAATCTCTCTATCAACGTCTGCGGGGCTCGCGAATACCATACAGCAGCAGCAGCAATACGTACAGGCAGGCACTCCCCTCGTTCGCCGCATCGGTGCAATTTATGTTTAACAAAATTCCACGAGTTCCGGTACACACGGCCCCAGTGCATTAACACCGCTTCGGTCTATACGCACGCACGTTGGATATATAACGTCTATGAAAATTCTTGGCCCGAACGGAAAGCATCGCTAAAAGGAACTAAGCACACGCGTGTATATGTATATATATATATATATACGCACGAAGAAGAAAGATGCTACGTGTCCGAGGCGCTTAATCGCCTAACCGTTTTGCCTCATTCCACGTTTCCGCCTCTCTCGCGCGCACACGCGCGTGTGGCAGAGTGTGCATTATATACCAAGAAGAAGCGGCAACAGCAGGAGCAGTGCACCAACAACAGATGTCCCGGGCCGCGGGGCTGCATGGCGCTGGAATGTCGCGCTCGTCCGCATTGGCATCCGCGGCGTGGATTTACCGCGCTCTCTCTGTGTGTGTGTGCGCAAGTTTGTATATATATGCGCTGGCAGCGTCGCAGAAAAGGGAGCCCCGGCCTTGGGAGAAACCCCGTGAGCTGGAGAGAGAGAGAAGAGAGCGATGGCGATGCTACATGCACTTGCTAGAATTTCTCTCGATTCTCGCTTCCTTTCTTACATATATATATATGAGCAAGCCGCGCGCACGAGTCTATAGCAATATTATCCCCTTTTACGTAAGCGATTCTGCTGATGCATATATTCGTCCGTTGCATGATTCGACGATCGAGTCTCTCCCTCTCTCTATCTTTTCTTTATGCCTGTTGTGCATCGCGTCCTCGGGAATGTTTTGTTTTGCCGCGCCGACGATGCAATGATTGCAGCGATTTCTGTATGTATGTAGGATGTGCCGCGAAACTCTCGGTTCGGACATTTTTTTTTGCCACTAAATTGCAGCGCCTTTATACTCGTGTGGACAGTAATATTCTTTCCGACGATTACGCATGCAGCTGCTAGACCAGACACTTTTTCGCGCAGAGGCTAATGTTATTCCTTTTTGCGCGCGACCGAAGAATCTATACGATTTGCGAGCTGAAAATGAATATGTTTATAAAATATCGAGCGCACTCAAAGTCTTTGTGCGACTGGGAAACTCTTCGTTTGCAACAACTTATTAAAGTACTGAACTAATTTCCTTAAGAAAAATTGTTTAAGCTTTACTTATTGGTTCGTTGCCTAATCTTATGTTTCCGCTATTTTTACGATTATGATCAGCTTCGATGATTTTGAATATAAAAACTTGTGTTTATTTTTAGCGCGTAGCAGATTATCCGCATTCCCAAAGTCATTTTATACAGAATCCGCTTACGGACTATCTGCTAGATCTGCTTGTGGTGTGAATCATCAAATTGTCAGTTGCAAAGTGATTATTCACACGACAAACGTCATCGAAAATACAATGTTTCATGGCTGAAACAAAAAATAAACTACAAATACTAGAAACATTAGATATAGTCAGAATTTAAAAATAGTAGATTTATTCCGATCGTATTATTATTCTTACGCAGCAGTTAGTAATCAGTTAAATCCTGTTATTGTTTCAGGATATTATTATCGATATCGTCACGTGAGTCAATGTGAGGAATTGATTCTAAATAAGTATTAAAAAACATTCTCGACACGTGTAGACGTGAACATGGAAGCACAGTTTACATACGACATTTACTTTAAATCGAGGATATGCAACGTACGAGAACTGTATCATTTAATGTATTGTAATATGATAAATTAAATTGATTCATAGTTCGAAATTCAAATGAAAATGTGTGAGCCTTGTGTGTGACCTTGAACTTCGTGAAACTACTGAGAACTTATATAAAAGAGTTACAAATGGTCGATTTCCTTTATACCGATTTATTATTAGCGATTCCTTTATAAATGAAAGTGAATATTCGTAAAGTGAATGTCAACGCTTCTAAAAGAAATTGCTTTATACGCAACAGGATAAAACTCTTGAAGTTGAAAGATTTTACGTAATAGCGCTATTTTTATTTGTACCACAAAAATTGTTCGGCTCATAAATTAAGAAATAGGAATTAAAGAAAATGCACTTTTCAATTAATATTATATTGATAATTTGTTGTTGCAATATTAACGAATGAATATCATTTAATTAATTGGAAAGTAATATCGCTAGCTACTGAATTATATTGTACTGTGCCAGAGAAAAACAAAGTTATCCTTCAAAAAGATAAATTTTATTTCAATTACTACACGCAGAATTATTTCTCGCTCGTATTATACACAGCGCTAACGGAAATTCAGGTTCAAACGCACATTCCTTATACATAGATTACATTGATCACACTTATCATATCGGAGCTATTCACGGTATGCACCAAGTTCTAAGTAAAAGCTGTTTGGCGTATATACTCGAAGGAATGCAATTTTGTTGGTTGCATAAAAACACGTACGTGCAGTACTTACAATCACCTGTATTTTACTTGAATTAATCGTTAAAGTTAAACAACTATATATGCGGTCCGGTGAACGGAAAGAAAATGAATTGAAGAAAACAAATTATACATTTGCAAATTTTTATCAATTCCCGGCAGTAAATAAAACGCTTATATTTTGCAGCCAATCGATGCGGTTGAATAAACAATCTTTCCTCTGTTTACAATTTTTCTTAATCCACCGGTTACTATGTTGCTTTATCGTGGGTGCAATAAAAAAAGAACGCCGGAAGATATCAGCTGCTCGCTCGAGAGCAAAAAAATATTTTGTACTTCACAATCTTATTGTGTCTCGAGCTGTGATTCACCTCGTTTCCACGAATCAGAAGTAAGCTATCAGGCTGCGAAACAAATACTTTACATTTCTAACGCAAGGTTCGCGCGAGTATCATACCAAATAAATGACTTTCCTCATTCGGAATGGGATTTCCTCGAGTAAACAACATTACAATTGATCCACGTCTCTGTGCATGCATAGACACGTGTATACAGTTCTCGAGCCTCGTGCTGAATATAAAAATAAACTGCGCACGGGAGAAACGTTAGAAATAAAATAAGAGAACAAAAAGAACATCAGTGAAGTTATTTATCGTAGTTCACGGGGTAACAAAATATTTGTGCCGTATGCAGAGATAAGGTTTGTGGATGGCAGAATGGAGCGCGTCAACGATCATAAATCTTCAATTAGCGGATAATTAAAAGAAATATTTACACCGGCAGACCGATACATCGATGCGCTACTACCGCCGCAGTCACAGCCCCGATGAATAATAAAATCGTTAACACACTTTCGCCTTGATCTGGACGAGAGGCCTTAGCTTATAAATTTCGTAACAAATAACGTTCTTTATTTTTTTTTTCCATCCACAGGTCGATTATCATATCCTGGAATAAAACAGGTACGACGCGTATGGATGGGTTTCCGCTGCGCGCGTCCGCTTATCGGCATCTCCTTCGACTCCCAAAATGCGCATAAGTTATTTATAAAAGAGCAAACACAAAAATAGTCACATTTCCATTATCTAAAAATAAAGTCAACATCCGACCTGTGCCAATAACAGCGGCAGCATCAGCTCCGTAAAAAGACACGTCTTTTCATTCTCTCTCGCGTTCGGTGGCATTATAATGTTTGCGGCTAAAGCGAGCGCGCGAATATCAATTAGCATTCTGTATGGCGACTTCGTGCAGGAGAGCGACATTTTTTTTCGTCTCTATCCGCTCTTTACATCGCAAATATATCTTTATGTATTACCTACGCGACGCAGCCTCGCGTCAATGCGTACAAGTCAGCCGGCAGTTTCGCGAAATATGTATATATATGCAGTGTACTCATCGGCGAGAGTCTGAGACCCTATATATGTATGGGTACGAGTGCAGAAGAGGCGTTTCCGCAAAAACTGATTGACGCACGCATCGCGGAATAACGCATACATATGGACGAGAGTAAGAGGAAGAGAGAGAGAGACTTTATCCTCGCAACGTGTACAATACCGTATACACGCATTCGCTTGTACACACTTTTAGCGTTATCGAGTGGCAATATTGGCGTTTTATCGCTCATCGCGGAAGAGAGAGAGAGAGGGGGGGGGAGAAAAGTAGCGAACACGAGGAATGAGCGGAAACGCCTACGAGACTAATGGCACTTCTCCACTTTATCCTTTGGCAAAAAGTATGTACACGCATAAGCATGTGTGCAGTGAGTGCAGGATATATTTCCATCAGCTCGCATATATGGGTATTTGAATTTGTTGTTATTCATGCAGGCGAGAGACACTGTTCGGTCTTTTACGCGCTTGTCATCTTGTTTCGTTTATCTTGCCGGCATAGCGGCGCATTCAGTGTGGCGTTTTTCTCTCGCTTTGATTGTCGGGTGTATATATATATATATATATATATGTGTGTGTGTGTGTGTGTGTAACCATTTCTGGAAGCTCTAATGCGCGAGTCGAATGTAAACAATGATGAAATTATTCCGCGTTGATTCGCGAGATGACTGTGCAGATCGTGCGGCTCAATTTCTTGGAAGCTTATAAGTATAGCTTGCGCGCGATAAACGAAATACACAAAATGTTGCTCGCGGGGAATAAGTTAGTTTTACCGAACTCTCTCTCTCTCTCTCTCTCTCTCTCTCTCTCTCTCTCTCTCTCTCTCTCTCTCTCTATATTAAGAATTTATCAAGTGTGCCGGGAAATTAATCGGGGATAGTTTTTCAAAGAAACCAGTCGTTCCCGCGCGGTTTCCCAAAAAATCAAACCTCGCTCGGAATTTCTATTTAAATCCGTGCATACATACACAGGAGTTTCAAACACGTATCCCAAAGAATTTACTGTTACACAAGTAAACACGTTAATTGCGATATATCATTCCCCAACTTATATATACCCGGCAATATACGAGAACACACAGTGGAAAATGTTAATTTCAAATGAACTGCCATAACTGCACTTATACCGTATATCGAGATATATACGTTGTAAAGCAACGCGCGCGCGTGCGGCGATTCGTCACGACACACTCCTCGCTCTACAGCAGAACCCTCCGCATGGTAGCTGCTGGGTAAAGTGCACCTAAAGGCCGCGAGCAAGAAAATCAACTTTAACAGCGCCAAATGTGAGCCACATGCAACAGCAACAGCAGCAACACCGACTTCCTCGAGCGGCGGCCGGTAGTTTACAGTTAAAACGGCGGCGTCGCTCCCCGGTAAAGTGGCAAATCCGGGTGGAGAAGCGCCTTTAACGCGTGTATATATATATATATACATACACACATATATATATGTAATACAAACGCGCGAGCGATTCCATGAATGAACGGCCGCGTCGAGCTTTTTATCGCTGCCTTTACATACAAACACACGCGCGCGCTCGATGCATACGATGCAAGGCGCGCAAAGTGCACACGTATATATGTATAAGCGGCTGTGGCGTTCGCGCTCAATATCTATTTTCCGGAAACGCACGGCTGCGGCTGCGGCTGCGGCGTCTACGAGTCTCATCCTCTCGTATCTCTCGGTCCGCGTGTTTGTGTACGAGGTGCGAGCTCATCGGGTTTTCACCGGTTCGTTTGCTCTCTCTCGGTGGCGGCGGCGGCTGCAGTACCGAACGAATACGCGTTTCATGTGTATACACACGCTATATATATATACACATATATATGGGGTCGCGCGCAGCACACACACTTTTTTCCTTATCGAGTTTTTGGAATTCTGACAAGCTTAAATTTCGTTGGAGCGAGAGCGCGAGGCACTACTTTTTATTTCATCCTGGCGCGCGTAGAGTCCAGACAAACACACACTGCTGCTGCTGGATAAACAGACGTAATGTTTTTTTTGTCCATCTCTCGTATGGCACGCAATCGCGTATATATAATATGTGGTAAACACACCTTTCGATTGAGCGTTTCGTGGGATGCATACCGGCGTGCGGTATCTCGCCGTTGGCGGGAGGTTCGTTTTTTTTTCTTTCTTAGATTTACTCAATACGGAACTTCCTGTTTGAGTAATACATTTTTTGATCAATTAATCTGTGCTGACGAAGAATTTTGTTTGTTTTCCTCGTGCATGCGCAACGATAAAAAATGTGTATTTTTAGATTCGGCTCGAGGAAAAGCTGCGGTTGCGAATTGAATAAAAGTTCATTCGTACGAGTGAGTTGGGGTGATACGAGTATGAAAGGATAATTTAAGCAACAGACAACCGTGTGATTGACGGGTTATTATATGGAATTAATCCGTAAAATTTCTATGGTAGTATTTAATGAACATTATTTATCAATGCTAAGTCTTGCATAATGTATACATAAATTAAATAACAAATACACTTATGAAAATTAAATAATGGAAATATCTATGAAAGTATAACATATCTTGATTTTAGTGGAAAAAATGTAATACAGTTACATAGGTAATACTTACGAGGAAAGAACACATCCGTCCACCGAAAAAATAGTTCGTTGGAACTTTGTTGGCTAGCAGACTTATTTCATCTTTCCAAGTAATTAGTAACGTTTATCATGTATATGTATTTTAAGTTGTTATGTAATGTTTTATTAGTACTTATGATTGCTGCACACTGAAAAATGTTCGACACAATAGAAAAAATACATACAAGATGTAGAATCACTGTGGTACTGTTATACTAGGTTATGTACATCAGCCATGAGCCAGCGAAGTGCGGACGAGTGGTAAACAACAGTCCCGCCATAAATATAGCGTTTTTGCAGTACCTACATATACATATACCTAGTACACATATATGGGGTATGACAGTAGCGCCACAATACACGACAGCAGCGCCAAAGCGACGCACGAGAGACGAAAGCACTGATTTGGCGGTTATAGGTGGCTGATCAGTGTTGTATCAGTATCATGTACTATGTTGTATCACCGATTATCAGAAAGACTCGATTCGGCTATGTTCAGGTCGTGCATAGCTGCTTGGACTGCTTGGAGCTTATTTATGATCTCACGACCTGTACATAGCCGAATCGAGTCTTTTTGATAAGCAATGCTGATGTATACTGTTAGTAATTATAGTATGTTCAGGGCTTATACGTGGAGTAGGGTATCGAGTGTAATGTGGTCTTACGTATGATCTAGCAAGCGAAACCTTTTTTCAGAGCAGACTCGTAAGTATTACAATGTACAAGGAATTAGATTAGTTGGATATTACATCTGCAATCTAACTATAAAGAATGATGGTTATAAGATAATCATATTTACCGGCAGGCGGCAACGCATATTTTAAGGCAAAACGTTATTTCCTTGAATTTTAACTATACCTAGTATTTTTCTACTACAAAATAATTTGGTACTTTAAAATACGTGTGCATAATTTTC
This sequence comes from Megastigmus stigmatizans, assembly GCA_900490015.1. Classification (NCBI taxonomy): domain Eukaryota; kingdom Metazoa; phylum Arthropoda; class Insecta; order Hymenoptera; family Megastigmidae; genus Megastigmus; species Megastigmus stigmatizans. Next base: position 42,959 of record UELV01165070.1, on the reverse strand, counting down.
CTTTATAAAAAGTGATTTTTACTCGTTTACCATTAGAGGCTATAAGCACATATACATAAATAATAGATAACATAGTTCCCATCACTATCAGGAAATATTGTAAATTTATACTGATTCAATATATTTATTTTTTACAATAAAAACAAAGTAAAACAAACTTATTCTTGGGAAACCAAACATTAGTTATAAGATAATAAAGTCCCAAGAATTTTCCTATTATTACGTAATTGGGAAAATTGTCTAATTTGTTGGCGAGAGAGGGAGAGAGCAGCAGCCGAGTTTAAAATATAGGCATAATCCCCCAGCGTAAAAAATAATTTTCAAGTGCACCGGCAAGAAAGGCCGAGCGCTGCAGCAGCAACAGCAACACACATACCTATATAGCGAGGGTTAAATCAGCTCAACGAGCCACGTCGAGGTGGCCGCGTAATAAGATGCCCGTATAGAAAACGCGCTGAGCCTGTATACGTGTGTGTATATCGCTTCGTGGCGGCCCTCCACCGCTCATAAACTGCGCGGTATACACTACGGGCTTGAACCCGAGCTACATCAGCCATCAATCTTAAATCGTTATAAGTACACATTCATTGAAAATCGCCTCCTCGCTTTCCTCCTCAACCGCTTCGCCTTCCATCACGTGGTATACATACAAGACAAAAAAGATGTGCGCGAAACATTTTCAATTATCGCATCCGAGCGCACTACCCCCGGCTACATACCGTCGCTCTCGTATATACTCGGTGTGTGTGTTGCGTGGTAGATATGTATATATACATGTATATGACCGCGGCGGCGGCGGCGGCAGTGCGAGAGACTTTCCCTTCTAAATATAGAGCCGCTAATTGCGTGCTCGCGGCGGCGGCGGCGGCGGCGGCGCGGGGAACGCGGAGAACGAGCGAATAGAGGCAAATTCAATTGACCAATGAAAAGGCCGCATTCCGCGCAGTTTCTCGCGCTCCCGATTTCCGTCGCGCGCTAAGATATCGTCCTTGCCGTATTATGAGCGCCTTCTCTCTCTCTCTCTCTCTCTCCCTCGAGACACCCAGACAGCTACACGACGGGGCCCAATCGAGCGAGCCGCAATTATCTCCCCGATGATTCGTTTAATGGCCGCTAATAGCGGGGTTTAATGCTTAATGCGGGGACTTTTCCTTTTCTCTCTGTCTTGTCTCAACGCCTACGATTCTCCTGTTGCACCTCGTCATTGTTGGTGTTGTTGTTGTTGTCGGGGCAATTGTGATTTGCAGTTTTCCTGCAGCTTGTCCGCGATGTTGTTGTTACAAGTGCGCTTATCTCGGCGACTTTAGAATTTCTCAACGTATATGTATAGGTGCACCTTTGGAGCGTTTGCGCGCTTGTATATATAGGAAGTAATTTAAGTGCAAGTTGGCTGTATCGTAACAGGAAGGAGGGGGGAAGGGAGGGGGAGTTCGGAACGTGCGCTTGTAGTTTCTGACTTGCGAGCTAACTGTTGGCGAGGCTGAAATAGGCCAATTTTCTGTAGTATCTTATTACATTAAACGTAGTTTGTTTTCGCAAAAAACTGCTTGATGTTTTCAAGGAATATCAAGGTACTTGCCCTTCCAGCGCTTTGTTGATACACAATGACGTATTATACAAAAGTGTTACAATTTCTTTGTTTCTTTTTCTTTTATATCGCTCGTACTCTGGAATTATAAGGATGATACCGATTGTATCGAAAGCAATTACGCAATTTGTGGATAATTTTATATAGTTTTGAAATCGCACTAAATTTACGTGGTAGTTAGTTAAAAAGTGTAATGGTATTTTTTTATAGATTTTTCTTGATTATAAATTTATGTTATAGTCTGATTTCTCACGAGTATTATCCTCGTGAGAAATCAGTTAATAATTATTATATATAATTGATTGAACAGCACTTGGTTGAAAATGTTTTTTCGAACATTAAATACTTCTTGAATTATTATAAAGATATCATTGCTGTAAATCAAACTTTTGTTCTTTGACTTACAATATATTGCAGGCAATGATTATATTTACAATGAAGAATTCTGAAAAGCTCATACACGGACTAGTATAAGTTATAATTAAAAGTACGATAACAAAATTGTATCGAAATTAATTAACGTCAAATTCGAAAATTGAGCATAAATTTATCTGACGCCGCGATTAATAATTAATGGAACGCGATAATGCAATATTTTAAATAAATTATAAAATTATATAGTCTCGATAAACCGCAGGCCTTACTTCACTCAAAACTAATCATCTCCGGTAATTGCTTTTAAAATACCAAGCGAATAAATAAGCTTTTATATTCCTCTCCTTTAAACATCTAATATAATTCCAATTCAATTCGATTTGTTCGCGATACGGCCTCGCGAGCTACAAAACAATAATCGCGAAGCACACCAGAACCTGCGCTAAACACAAAATCGATATAAATGCACACCATCGCACGCGGCATCGCATCGCATCGCATTTCCTCCTCGCATATAGAAGGAAAAAAAAAAAACTGATGAAGAATGCAAAAATCACGCTCGCCAAGCAGAATTCATGACTCTAATTAATCCTCCAACCGCTATATTCTTAATTAAGATCTCACACATACACGCGCGGATATACAAACGGACTAAATTCAAATCTCTCTCTCCCCGGTTTCGCGTGTACATATACATACATTAGCCCCGGTCAATCTTATCCGCAACACGCAGCAAAGTTCTTCGAAGGAATGGAAACTCCGCAAAAAAGGAACGGTAAAAAACAGAAAAAACGTATACGAGAGGTGCATTATGTACGGTATCGCGACTGCATTATCATTAAACCGTCCCCCGTTTTAAATCATGCGCGCCATAACAGCAGCAGCAGCGGCTTATCGGGCGCGGGGTACCGAGAGATTTCTGGAATTCCAGAAACGGCCCGCGAGAGCACACCACACTGCGCGCGAGCTTTCCCCGCAGCAGTCGATTTGTCATGTAACCGCATTCTTCCCGAGTAATTTACGCGCTTATACCGCGACGTGCGTCGCCTTGGCTGCACTGTGTACAACTCGCTCGGGCCTCGTACCCGCCTATACACGTATATATCTAAGATACTCTTCGAGAGACTCTGTATATATACAGTCCTAATGAAGATGTAAAGGAAAGTTCTGGGGAAAAACTGCAGAGGCGCGTCGTGGAGAAAAATATATCGCGTGAGCTTACGGATTTTCCACCGCGATAAATGGACATTCCGCTTGTATTTATAGCATTACCGCGACGCAATTGGATATGTATATTCGATTGATTTTCATTCTTGACTCGCGACGACGACCGAGTGAAATATATATGATTTTATTGGACGCCGCATTCCTCTTGATCTTTAGGGTGATTTTTTTTTTTTTTTTTATTTAAATTGGCATTCATCGATTGTTAGTTTTTTTATCGCGATATCGGCTGCGTGTGCACGCGGCTTGTAATGCGCGGATACGTCGGCGGATACACTTCGCGAATTTATACACATACGTATTGCGCACTTTCCGGTATGTATATATTTAACTCACGATGTATATAAAACCCCATGAGCCCTGACCATCCCGTCGCTTATAAAACAAACGTTTTTTTCTTTTATATTCTATGTATATCCGTGCGCGGTAATGCTCGATTTTGAAAGCTTTTAAAGCACATCCTTTTTCCGCCCTCGTACACAGGGGGATTGAATTTCTTTTTCTCCAATTAAGTTAATAACGTTATAAGCAATACATTAGCGTCTAATCAGAATTCCCGTGTATCGCATACAAAATTAATCGACCTCTCACGTTATATATACAGTTCCATATAAAAAAAAAAAGTATACCAAAGAAAGTCCATGTGTAATGAACTTAATGAACGACAGCGCAAATTTATTGCGTATCCGTTACTCAGCAAAGCGTTAAGATTTTGTGTCGAGGATCCCATTATCGACATAATTCTCGTATATCAGCCGATCCTGCACACACATACAGATATCTAACGAGAGAATCACTGCACGCACACCCGAGAGAGCAGGAAAAAGCTTAATAGCTTGAGTCAGAGGGGAGAGAGCGAGAAAGAAAAATGGAGAAACACAAATTCTTCGCGAACCATAGTCGCTCGCGAGCTCTGCGCTGGCAGCTGAACTGAGCCGTTGCTGTTGTTGCTGCTGCTGCTGCAGATGACGTCAGGGGCATTATTATTAGTGGTGCAATTCCGCGCGCGGAATGTCGGTCACTAAGTTATGAAACTGCAGGAATCCATTCGCCGCCGTCGCGTTTGCGTTGTGTGTTTCTTTGTGTTTTCTCTCTTGCCGTTGCTGCCTGTCCCTCTCCTCCACTCTTATACACAGCCACAGCTCACCGTCTATAAGCGCTAGGCAGCAGCGGCAGCTCCGTATAGTGTATACACGTCTGGATGTTTGTGTGTTTGTGGTACACTTTCTCCCGCCGCCGCGAGAGACAAACATCGCTATGCTCGCGATATATAGCCGAAGCGGCACAGTTCTATATTGCGTTATAGACCGAGCGAGACCGACTCAATTTGCGAACTACATTTGATGTAGAAGCTCCTGCTATCACTGTCTGTTATATATATATATATGTGTCGATGAAAGAGTTTTTCTCGAGCAGCCCCTGCATCTATGAAAAAATCCAAATCAGCCGTTAGCCTTTGCGCAAGGACATATACTATATCGTGCAATAGCGCGGAATGCGAGCTACTTATAAATTTATAAACAAAAGCAACGGCGCACGCGCGCGCGAATATTTGAATATTCATCAGCTGTTGCCGAATACTGCTGGTATAGGCCGAAAACGAAAGACAATGCGTGCACGCGGTGGAACACGTCGTTGCGTCATTGATTCCGAGCTTTCTTAACGATAACGCACTATATTCATTACCGAGCTCAGCGATTGTAAACACAGTTCTCTCTGGATGTACTTTGATTTTATAGAGAGAGCGAGTAAGATGAGCGCGTAGTCACGCAAAAATGACCCGATGTGCACGAAATGTTTCTCGATAACGCAACGCACCGTCATTTAACCCAGATGTTACAGACACGCACGACGATGACTACAGGCGAATCATTTGCCTCATCGCAATGGTTTCGCCGGCAACGATATTAAAACCATGACATAACGCAACGAGCAGCAAAAGGAATTCGAATTAGCTATGAAGGGGAAAAATTCTCGCACCAAGGCGCAGGAATGTGAATAAACCTTAATTGCACGACACAACGAGGAGAGACACTTTATATATACGTGTAATATAAGCACACACACACATGCAAGTGCGAGAGAGGATAGAAAGGAATTTGCAAGTAGCAATAATAAAATAAAACGGTCGCTCGCGCGCTAGTGAATGAGAAATGTGTGTATAAAAGGGGTCACGATGTTGTACCTGCGGTGCACACACACACACACACACGTGGATTATACACACACATATATAATCGCGCGGCAGTATGGAGCCGCATTAGTCAAATATTTGTTACAATTTGTCATAATGCAAATGAATAATGCGACCGGGAAATTCTGTATATCCGTTAGCCGGCGTTGCCGTTGACCGTTGCTGTTTACCGAGGTGTAAAATGGCTTTATTTTGCTGCTGTTGCCGCTACTTGCTGTTGCGCCGCGGCGCGATAATAATGAGGCGCGAGCGCGCAGTAAAAAGCCCCCCCTCAAAGTAGGTTACGTTACGTTAGAAAATTCGTCCTTGCCAATGTTCTTACGGCGCATGTATAGCCACGGCGCCGCTGTATACATATCGTGTACATACACAGACGTGGGCCGCGTACTTGGATATATAGTTGGAGAGTAGAAAGGACGCAATTGCGCGCGCGCGGGGGATAATAAAGCATGTACCGCGCGGAGCTCAACTTGTATCCACACGCGATCGCCCTGTGTAAGTGTGTGTGTGTGTATGGGTATAAAAAGAGACATCGCTTGTCGATGACGTAAAAGGGTGGAGCACAGCGTTGCGTCTCGTACTCTCCGCGCGGCAGACTCATTAAAAATGAAAAGTCATCGAATTACGGGGTATAAACGGGCCGCACTGCTGCTGCTCTCCTTTAAATGTATAACTGCGCAGTGCGCGGTGTACATATTGCGTCTGTCCCACGACGAACCCGAATCTCTCTCTCTCTCTCTCTCTATCTGTGTATGTATAATACGAAGAAGGCGACGCGTGGCGTGCGCTTTCTCGTGTATACACCACTGACGTAACAGGCCTGGGCCTTTCTTTTTTTTTCTTCTCTTTCTCTCTCTCTCTCTCTCTACTGCGGGCGAAATAAGAAAGGAAACCGCGCGGCGGCAACGTATAACTGCGGAGAAAGGACTTTCGAAACTCGACGACGACGACGGCGAGGACGACGACGACAACGAGGAGACACTCGCTATGCCGTTGCAGACAGATCTTGGAAAATCCCTGAAATTTCAGTATATGCGCGATTCACGTTATATATACGTACCGTGTCTGGCTGTGGTTATCTTACATATGGATTTCGCGATTCCACGAAGTGAAGAGCGGCACACGGCGGCTTGGCCTTAATCCTGACGACGACGACGTATAGTGCGCATCGAGTGTATCTATATATTTTGTATTCCACGCGATGACTGTGCTTTTGCGCGTTGCGCGCCGAATACGCGTACATATACACTTGCGGCCGAACGTCGCGGAAATCGTTGTTTACGGAGAGCTTCCTATATGTATAAGCAAGAAACTGATTTTACCTGCCGATTGACCTTTTTTTGTTTTGTAATTTTCTTTAATTTCGCACTAGAAATTGATACTTTTATGGGCACAGCGAGCTAATTAAACTTAATGACAATGTGTAATCTGTTTGTTGAGTTTAAAAACAAACAAAGACGATTACTTAATTGCGTATATAGTCTTATGATTCACGTGCAGCTCCTTTTTTTTTCATGCCATCTGTTTAAAGCGTTATCAAATTATGACTGAATTCACTTTTATTTATTGGCATTATGTCACCTATCGAGCATCCTTGCGCTATATATTATACATATAGATATTGTGGCGCGGATCGTTAGCCGGACGTTAATAGTTTCGAGCATATATATAATATCGTCCCGTTTCGTAAAGTAATTTTACCTAAACTCACTCAATAAGCTGGTATACGTAACTTTGTATGTATGCGATCTCAGTAATGCAGTATAATCTCATTGAGCACAAAAACTGATCATTCAGAGCCTGCGCAGCTTTTCTATATGGCCACCCTACGTTAACGTTGCATACGTATTTTTGTGCAACAGGTTTAAATAATCTTAACATCGTTTAATTTGCTCAATTTTTATGTAACACTGATTCTGCGTAACGTTCAGGTAAATGTTTTAACGAAGATATTCTATTTATATAGTCTTCTACTACTACGAATTCGTAGCACGCAATTATATAAAAACTTAACATTGTACCGGCAAGCTATTTAACTTTAAGAAAAAAAATGGTTTGTTTACCATTTTTGTATTGCGCAGAAAGTATCTCGTACCAATTTGCAAACATCCCATAACCATCAAAAATATACATAAGCTACAAAAAATAATCGAAAGATCTGAGGAAAAAAAGGAAAAAAATCGAGGACAAGTCGCGCAAAGCTGAACGAGTCCAGCCGGTCCGAAAGTTTCAAGATCATGAGAAAGAATAAAGGACTTTATCCGCTCGCGCCTTGTACAACGACGAAGGAGCGCACGCCTTAACTACAGCGATACATAAACTGCGCCGTTGCCGTTCAAGCCAGTCTGTGTGTGTGTGTGTGTGTGTGTGTGTGTGTGTGGCTGCAGTGCATCCGTTACTTAAGATAGGTTGAGTAGGTCGCGGGCGCTGCAGGTCCGGTGCTGCAGCAACAGCAGCAGCAGCAGCAGCTCTCTCGGCGTGCAATTGCCGTGACTCAGAGTTGCAGTATATATACGAAATCCTGGAGTGGAATAACATAACAAACAAAGCCCCGCGCTCGCAATTTCTGCGCGCCTTCCATCTCTCTCTCTCTCTCTCTCTCTCTCTATCTCTTGCTCACTCGCTCTTTTTAGCTCTCCGCGACTATATAGCCGAGCAGCTTTCTTACCTCGGCGCGCGACCTTATTTCCGTCTTCGTCACTCGCCGAGGAATCTGTATAACGCCGGCGGGCCTATATATCTATTTGCTATTTCAGGTTTTCGGTCTCAGCAGCAAATATCGTGGGTTGTACTTCTTTTGTTGATAAATGATAAATTTATCGTTGATTTCACGTGGATTTATCGCACTATGGAATGTTCGCTTCAACAGTTTTTCGAAAGCTCGTTGATTTTTCGAAAGAAAATGTTGGCCGGAAATTGGCTGTATATATATGTAGTCGATTAGAAAGTAGTACCTCACCGGTCCCATTAATTTTGTCATTTCGATCGGAAAGACATTAATTTTCTGCAAATGATAATCTGCACTGGAAATAATTAATACGCGCTGAATACAGGTGCGAAGGAACTGTGTGCTTTTCATACAACGCGAAAAATGCTTTATATACAAATCCTTTTTATTTTTACTGCAAAGTTGTACAAATAAATTCCGCTCGATATTTTAAATACCGTAACGCATAAACGTAGAAATGTTTCCGTTATGAATTACAAAATAATAAAATGAAATAATACACGTTTATTGATTTAAAAAAAAAGGATATGTATATATTGAATCGTACGAAATCTAACACCTCGATACAATTTTCCATGAAAAATATTTATTATTCATAAATCTCACAAAATATCAAGCAACTTTATATCTCTATATAATAATTCTCTTTCAGAACCCATCGATTAACGGAATTGACATTAACTTTAGCGCAATCCATTAAATAATTAAGCCAATCAAATTATCCATAAATCACGGCACTGCTGCGGGTATAAAGAAATGTACTTGAATTTTTTGATTCTCTCACAAACAACGTAACTGCTTCTCTTTTTTTTTTCTTCTAAACGTATAAGCCAACTAGCGTGTAATTAATTATAATTGCAAAGTAAACATATTCAAAAAATGAAGCCCGCGCATACCGTTCCAGCTCTCAAAACTACAAAGTGAAATTCGCACGCCTATACAGTGTCATACCTTTCGCCACAGAAGAATTTAGGGAGAAAGGCAGGAGATAGAAGCATATATATACAGAGCTTAATTTCTCTTCGACACATGTCATCATTGTTATCGATCATCTCATTCATCCATCTCTGTCCGTCGGCGGTGTGCGCGCACATTCTTAACCCCCACCGCGAGAACGTGTATATATATATATATATATATCCTTGCTAAACGCCAGCAACAGGTATATAAAATACAAGACCAAGACTTTACATTATATGTATACATATAGACGTGTAGCTCTCACTCGCTCTTGCCGCGTGCAAGCGAGAAAGAAAAGGAGAGACAGAGCGAAATGTTTTTGTTTCGCGCTGCCTATATAGCGTTACGCGAGTGCTCCTTTCTAGTGAAACGCATGGCCCAAATTTTCTAGCGGCGCGGCCTTGCGCGACATGCGGCCGCCTGCACGACGTGTATTATAACAGCAGCGGCGGCGGCGAGCGTACAGAGTAGCACACAATCAAGGATTGGCAACAACAAGCCAGCAGCAGCAGCAGCAGCAGAGCGCGAGTATAAGCCGCCGAATAGCCGCCGTAGGCCGTAAGAGCCCGAGAGCTCGCTAAAGGAGGTTAAGTCGCAATCGCCAGGTCTCCGCTGCAGCCGCGCGGGATTTTTCGAGGAAATTTCCTTGCTTTTGCGCAAACTCCTCGTAGTTTTCAATAGAGAGAAAATGCACCTAGAAAGAGAAAGAGAGAGAGAGAACACAGTCTCGACCGCGCGAGGTCGTTTCCCCCCACTCGGTGGCGGCAGCGCGACGGCGTCAGCGCGAGGCTTTTCAGGCCTGGACAATTTTCGCAAGGACGAGTTGAAGGATCTTTCTAATTACGCGCTCTCCGCCGCTAGCGCTTATAGCAACGGTGGCGGCGGCGGCGGCGCGGCAGCTGTAACGGTTTTGCGCGCGCGTGTGAAGCAACAGCCCGTGCGATTTTGCCTTGCGCTGCGCATTTGTATGTGTGTAACGCAAGGATTATTACGACGGAGGAATGCCGATCGAGAGTCGAGATTTGTTTTGTAGCTATCCTCTCTGATGGTGCGCTTGAATCGTAATGAAAAATCGATCGCTTCTACCGCTAATTGCGAATTATTAAAGGTTCGAGTTCTGCTCGGTGGTCATCGCGGGTGCAATTTCGACTGTTTCGCGTTCGATTTTTAGGTATGTACTCTTTCCAGGCGTATACACGTTATCGGACTGTTATACGCTACGGTAATTAGAATTTAATTGCGGTGAAAATATTGTTTACGGACTCGCTACTACGTATAGCTATAAGCAAACAAAATTCAATGTTTGTTTGTTTGTGTGATAAACTTTAAAAATACATTGCGCAATGAAATTTCTGTTCTGGCCTTATACGAACGCGGAAAAATGCAGAGCAAGAGAAAACAATGTAAATGGAATTATATCTGCATACGAGTACCGTATATAAATATATATGTAAATACGTGTGTATATACAGGTTACGTCGTACACGTGTAACACTTCTCGGTAATATTTTCACAACTGCATGATCGGCATTGCGCGGGACGAATTTGGAATTTCTTTTTGCGCCGCGCTCAGGCCTACGATTGCGGAAACGAGTCCTTACATATACATTTCGCAATTTGCCCCCGAAGTAAGCGAACGATTTTGTTTACGGAAACACGCACACTTTTTTCGATCGACAAACACTCGGCGATCGTTAGTTTTAGCTTAAAATGTTTACCGATCAAAAGGTATACGACGCGCGTGTGCGTTGGCTGCAGGGCAATTATTTTTAGTACGTGCAACTTTGTAGCTAAGCGGCGACTTTTATCCGCAGCACTCGTGTAAACAAACATTGAACGCATTAGAACTAATTCGCGTCCTATAAAACTACGATGTAGAGTCGGTTGCGTATGAAAAGGCGATATCTCAGAGTCCGGTTCAATAAGGTAGTATCTCGCAAGAATTTTCTCTCGACTTTAGAACGCTGTTTTTTTATTTTCAAGGAACTTTCATTCAAGGATAGAAAAGTTATCTGGGATGTCGCCTTTTTATACGGAACCGACGATATACCTTGGTTACGGGCTCCGGGATTGGAAAACGTAAGTTTAATCGTTTGTCGATTGACATAAAGTGTGCAACAACACATCGACAGTTACACAATGACAGCGAGCGAAACAAGTGAAAAACATATAAATAAAAAAACCAACGAAGGAGCGATTACGGACAATAACAAACATTCCTTGCGGTGTGTCTTGAAATCAATATTAAAACAGCGCTGATAAAAAGCGAGTTGTCACACTGGTCGATTTGAGGTGTCGAAAACGATACCGATAATTGAAATAATTGTTCGTTTTTGTTGTGATTTCTTTATGCCTTTTTTACAGACATTTTTTTCCGCTCAATGTGCAATCGTATACGGTGACATGCTCAAGGTAGTTCAGGTTGTTTTGTCGTCGGGCACCTGCCGTGGTATGCTCCATTTTTGTGGACATTGAATTATTTATTAATACTAGAAACGTTGTACAAAGAACTTGCATATTTATTTTATTCAATGATTTTTCGATAACAGATCCAGAAAGATCACTTGTAAAAGAAACACCCGATAAAAAGATTTTTTAATTAACCTTTAGATGAGTGATTATTTTTTTAATTTCCTTATTATTTGAAAAGCCACTGAATGTTTGTGCAATAATAAATTGATATTGCAAACCTCTTATAAAACGTTATTTATTTTTATTAATTACCAATTAATATTTAAAATACTCCAAAAGAAATGTTTATAGATTCGTATATAAGAGGAAAATTATTACGTCACTAGGTAATAGTGGCCACTGAACTTCTTCAAATCAATTACGTGTTTTTCACAGCCTGCAGTAACTAATTGCCAGTTCAAATATTATTCTTCAACACGCGTATGTTGTGAAAAACAAAAATTCTCAGAAAAACAAGACCAAATTTCAAACTTAAACAAACATCGTGTTTTTCATGCTTTGGGCGTATGCAATTCTAACATCTGCGAGTGAAAAAAAAACACGATTCGCAATGTCTACCACCAGGCTAAATAATCTCCTCTTTTTCTTTAGCTTTTCGAATTAAAGAAAGTTGTTCTTCGTTCATGGGAACACGGAATTTCCCAGTAAAAGTCATCTGCATAAAGTGACCCAGCGCGTGTCATAAAACGACACTTTTCCACGGGCTTTCCCTCTTCAACGGAAAACCCAGAGAAAAGCTTTTACACGAACAATCATCCCAAGTCCATTAGCCGTTGATCGTCCAAGAAAGATGACTTGTTGGCTTAGTTTCTCCGATTTGTGAACGCTTGGACTCTTGGACTTTGTATAGTTTCCTTCGGTGCGATTTCCCAGCGAAATGCGCTTGTCAAAAAGGTGCGTGCCTGCTGGCAAAAAAGAGAATAAGAGAGCGCTGCAGGCTGCTGCTGCTTGGCGGCACGCGTTTTTCTCTTGTTTCGCATTTCACGTGTCTGCCTTTTACGATCCTTCGAAAAAGTGAAATTCCACCGGTGCGCGCGCGTGCCGCGAAAATGAATATTTCAAAGTGGCCGATCTTTTTTTCATCCAACCTACGCGCTTCTCTTCTTCTGACGCGGCTCATTTGCGTGAAAAATGCCGCGGAGATCGGGCGATGTTTCATATGGATGCAGGATTTGAGGTTAAAATCTCGCCGCTGGTCTCTCTGACTCACTCCCGTTCTGTATTTACAAAACAGTTGGCGAGGCCGACTTTTGGGGGAAAAAAACAGGTATGAAGGTAAAGGAAGAATAATTTTTATCATTACGAATTCGGTCTTTTTCATTCCGTTTCCGATAATAAATATAGAATGTAAAGAAAATTTGATGATCTCGAATCGCGTAAAATGATAGTTGGAGGTACGAAAATGGCGCTATCCAATACGAATCCACTTTAACAAATATTAACTGAAACTTATATCATTGCTCTAATATTTATTAATTGAGTTACGCTAAGTACATGCGCTAAAGTGCTTTAGGAAATAATGTATGCGATTATCTGTGTCAAAATCTATACTGCACTATGGCTAACTATGCCGAGCTGCGTCCAACTGCGTATTTGGTGCAGCTTATAGCGTATTTACAACAACTATAGTTTTTGTCACGGTTTTCTCCAAATTGAAAAATGGTATTGTCATTCCCAAACAGTACTAGAAGTTTTTAACAGCACAAAAATTCAGGCACACTTGTATATAACCATTTACTTTCTTCTGTTTACAAGTATAGCAAGTCATTTTTTTTCAGAAAGAGTATACAATTAGTAGTGCTTTATGCCAGCTAATACTAGTTCGGGCCGAATTCTATCCTATCCAATGGTGCTGGAAACAGTTAAAGTGTACATCACAGCTATACCGAATTGTATTAAATGTATAATTAGGCACAATAAATCCTATAAGCCCTCGCACTGGGTCAACCAACGAACACAATAGCACTCGATAAACAACTTACTTTATACTTTCATCCCAGCTCTAAGATCGAATATTCCCACGCTTCTTCTCTAACCCACTGAATCATCTCAGAAACAAAACAAAAGACCGCGAAAAAAAGGCAAACCAAAACATCGCTGGTATTTGACTGGATAACAGGAAATTGATTTCGTACGATATATTTTTCCCAAAAAGCCCCCGAACGCCACCGCCGCGGCACCGTTAGCACAGAGAGAAAAACACGAACAAAGAGCAGCAGCAGATTCTCGGAATAACGCCCCAAGGAAAGAAAGAGAGAGAGAGAGAGAGAGAGAGAGAGAGAGAGAGAGTGAAACGGCGCAACTTTGCGCTCGCGGGGCCCTTTTCTGTATGGACCCCCCCGACAAAAAAAAAGAAGAGGAAGGCATCTAAAAGGATTATGCGCGTCGCCAGCTCCGAGAAAAGCCACACGCACATACGTATTCGTGGTCTCGAAACTGCGCACACATGCACGCAGGAGGTTTGCACACACGTATATAGAGGCGAAACAAACAAGGCCTGTGAGCAAGGAGAGCGAGGCTGCTGCTGCTGGTGCTTTCGCGACGCATCAAAGCGCAAGAATCCTGCCGATTTCCGGTTTCTTTTCATTCGCGGCAGCTCGCTCGTTATACCGGCCGTCTATTAGCATATCCTGCCTCTCTCTCTCTCGGCTTCCAACGCTCGCGCACGCATGCAGTTTCTCTCTCCCTCTCTCTCTCTCTCTTATACTTAGGAAGTTATATGGGCAACGGCTGCAGCCAGACTCCCCCGGCTCTTCCGCCACCTCCGCCCCGCGCTCCTGTCGAATATATATCGGCCATTGCGCAATGCTTATTATGAATTAGCTTTAACGGCTGCGAAGGTGCACACCACACACACACACGTGTTTGCTTGCGTAATTATTGTTGTCCGCCCGCGTCTCTCTCTCTCTCTCTCTCTCTCTTTGTGTGTGTGTGTGTGTGTGTGGTGCAGTGCTCGAGACGCGAGTGTATAGAAGACGAAAAAAAAAGACGGTTATACGCGTAGGCGCACGAGTTTCCGATATAAATCCTTATGCATCGAGTCGAGAGACTCTGGACAAAAATTATACGCGGCGGCATGAATTATTTTTCGGTTACAATAATAAATCGATCTTTTATACGAAATTGTATAAAAGAGTTATATATATACGAGTGGAATAGCTTATAGATTTAATATATATATTTGTGTATTGGCTTATATAGCTAATTTATTTGTCTGCGAACTTTAATATAAATGCTAATTCTGCACCTTCGCGCGCAGTGCATTTAGCCTTCCGGTGTGGCCATAGTATCTCGCTCTCTCTCTCGCTTTCTCAAGGTGGGATAGACTTATTTTCGATTTTGAAAAAGATAAAGCTCGAATTAAAAATGCAAATGAATTTGATGCGCTGCAGCGGCAACTTCTAGCAGTGTGCTTTATCTCTCCTATCGCGTGAAGCGCAAGTGGTATTCCTTGAAGTTTATGTTCGAGTTGCATTAATTGGACAATGCACACAGAACGAAATGCTTTGCTCTGTCTTGTAACTTCATTATAATCGCGTATTGCCTGATTATTATTAATAATAACGCCCGTACACGTGTATAGATGATGAAAACATATTTATCACTACTAAATATTGTATGATTAATGGGCATAATAAAAAGAATGTTTTTTTTTTGTCGTTATTGCGCACGCTAATTATAGAACAGGACCATTATTAACACATGACCCATAAACAACTTTTTTAAAATTGATTCTGTATTCTTTTGATTCTTGTTAAATCGCTCTCACAAGTTTTATGCAGCTATAATTTAAAAATTTATGTTCATAAGTGAAAGAGTCGTTAGAGTTTATTGTTAAACGCTTATATTATAATAATAATTTCTGATGCAAGGACAAACCGCGGTTACATTCGATTTTTTGTTGATTTCGCACGAAACTTTCCTACGTCGTTGCCAAAGCTCCGCTTTTCCAATAGATCGAATTTTGGCGCCAAGCTAGGACAATATTGGGAGTGTCTAATTCACGATATTACACAATTCATTGACGTTGACGTCAAACAGTCATGGCTAATTTTACTTGAACTGTGTGCGACAGACCTAAAAAGTAGTCGCTAAATCGAAATTGATAGAATTAATTGCTTCACCGCTTAGAAACTGTGTAGAAACTTATTGCGCTATTTCATTCATCTATGAATTCGGTATAGACTATGCTGCTTTTGCCGATAATGTTTGCTTATCCTATGTTTTCGCTCATCGAAAAAATTATTATCAATTAAGCAAACACGTGTTGTTTGCCCAGTCTTCACAATACAAATGAGCTAAATTGAAAAACATTCTAGGTTTTCCTCGTTTGATTTAAAAGTTTACTCTGTATGCAAATCAATAACAATTATGTAATGTAAGTAAGAAGAAGTTGTACTAATATTACTGACTTTTATTTACTGACAAAATCAGTATATTTTTGCGGATAAAACTTTCTTTACACTCAAACAACTTGTTTTCACTTTGTATTCGCAAATCTTAAAGTTCCATTGAACGTTAAGATTAGAATCGATTTGTGATTAGCATATTTTAGAGGTGAAACTATTTTTGATCGATGTTATCAAAAGAGCGAATTGAATTATTTAAAATTGATATTTTTTATTTTTTTACTATTCTTATAGTCTCATTAATTGCTTGGTAGATAAATATATTGTATATAGGGATGGTTGAAATTAAATAAATAACAGTAAATTGTACATAAATTAACGCAAAGTAGATTTCGATTAGTTAAAGTATAAAGAAATTCATAAATAAGATAAATCTTATGAGTGTAAGTAACAATTTTTGGGCTGTACATATTATCATAATTATTAATAAAATAAATAATATAATTAGCTAATATTTATGTTATGCATGTAATTAGCAGTGATCTGAAAGTTGAATTATACATTGCATATATAAACTGTTAGTAATTCATAATGTAATATTAACAGTACAGGAATAAACATAATATTCTATTTCATAAACCTAATACCTTACCATAAAATACCTTAAAGTGGTCGAAGTTCATAGAATAAGTAAACTAAATATATATTAAAAGTTAATTACTAAAAAATTCTATTAACCGCTATTTGCTGCAAATAATTGGTATTATATTTTACAAATAAATGTATTATTCTACTCTTTATACACAAACAGGAATGTCTTAATTTTCCATTTAGCCGTAATTAACATTTGATAAACAACGCAATATAAATAAAACATCAAACTAGCTTTAGCTAAATCACATATGCGCAAGTAATTTATATCCTATTAATGAAAAATCCATTTTTAAACAAATATATCCCGAATGGAAAGAGCAGTTTTCATTCGCTTATCATAACTAGTTTGCCGATGTGCACTTGTTGAATCCCCCCCCCCTCGTGTGGCTGCACACACCGACTGTTCGCCAAGACACACAACCCAACCAGACGAGCGCGCGCGCAAGGAAAAGAAACGACGCAGAAACACGAATATATATCCGATAAGAGAAGACGAATAAGAAGAAAAAAAAAACAGCGCTGGAACAAAATGGAAAGACAGTCGGCGCATTACTTATTTGTAACTGTAAGTGCTTAATGGCAAAAGCTCAGTGCGGCCTTTTTCACGCACACGCCATAACGTCGGTACGCCGGCGGCGGCGGCGTCGATGCCCCGCGCGCGCGAGCGAGAGAGAGAGAGTCTCTTTTCGAAGCAATTAACCTCGCGCACGCTCGGCTTGGCGCGCATCCTCTTCTACATATATACACATGCATTACAGCGGCGCGGCTGCACATACACGTACACACACACACACACACACATATATATACGGACTGCACAATCCTCGAGCGCCACTTAGAATCCCCCACGACCGAAAACTCCTTCATAAATAAGAAGAGGAGAAAAAGAGGTGTATGTATACATACATATATATAGACGAGCTGCACTGCACGGCGGCAAGCGCAAGTCCTGTGGAATTCCGATCCGGTCGATGGAGGGGAAAGGGACGGGGG
>UELV01165070.1:0-19313 GCA_900490015.1 Megastigmus stigmatizans | reverse complement strand
GGGGGGGGGGGGGGGGAACGAATCAGACATATATTCGCGCGGAGAGAAAAATAAATATTATACGCTCTCAGCGAATAATGAAATGATAAGCTATATCGCCGCGGCAAAACGCGTCATCTGTTTACCAGCCGTGCACCGTGCTCGCAATCGCCTACCGATTATTATACATATACATTGCTAATTAAGTCTCGTTGACCCAACAATTCGCAACAATACCCATCGGACTAATTTTTTCCACTGGACATTCCAAAGTCTCGCCTCGAGGAAAAAAAAGGCGGGGGGTAAAATATACATCACAGTCGATAAAGAGAGTGCACGTGAATTCCGACTCGCGCGCGCACGACCTGCGTGTAACTCGATCCCTGCGAACTGTACTATCGAAAAGGCGAATAATCACCACGCGATGAACTCTAGAAAGAGAAAGAAAAAAAATCAGCATTTCGCTTCGCAGAAGGCAACCTAGTCACTTACAACTCGAGTTTAAAGAACTCGAGCGTTGAATTAATAAATAGAAAGAGAGAGGGAGAGAAAGAGAGAGAGAGAAGTGTCTAACACTCGTTACCCAGCACGAGCGAGATAGAAAAGCCAAGTGTGGCCGTATAGATATCCCAGAGAAAGATCCTCTTATATACTACTAGGTGTAACGTGCGGCGCTCGGTCGCGCGACGATATACAACCGCATGCAGGGGCTGATGGCCCGAGCGTATAATCGCGCGTGGCTCGTGACGCACGTGGAGCACCGGAATCCACGTGCTGCTGCGCTGCGTTGCTCTGCATATATATATATATATCGCTCGCGCGAGGGGAAGATGAACCACACGAGCGCTGCTCGCACTCGTGTCTATATAGTGTGTAAACTGATGCTCGAACCTATCTCTCTCTCTCTACTTTTCCTATACAAGCCCCCGACCCCCGTATTAATTTGCATGTGATTCTGGCCGCGCTTAGATTTTCCCGCGTGCGTGCACTCAGTTGATGCGCGCGTTCCCCGCGAGGCCCTTCCCATGTAGTATGTATATGTATATTAGTCTAATTTATTAGCCTGTGGCGAGATACGTTATTCTTAGATTAGTGGCATTTCACGTGCGTTTTATGTGCGTACTCTGCTGCGGCTCGATACCTATATATATACGAGATGTGTTTGCCTTTTTTCTTTTCCGATTTTGATTGATTTGCGTGATACATTTCGCGTTTGACGTGCGCCGAGGTATACAACACGTTGACGTATGACTTCTGTCGTGTGGCTATTATCTTTTTTCGATAATGGAATTTTGGTTATACCGGAATTACAGCAGCTTCTTCGTCCGTGTTCTCTTTTTTCTTTTTTTGTTGCAATATTTAATCATTTGAGCTGTGCTAAAATTAGATATGTATCGATATAATATATCGGTGTTTGTATATATATAGATATACGAAATGAGTCGATACGAAAAACGGATTTTAATTTATTGCGTTACAGTTACGGGTTACGGGGAATCAAAATGTTATTTCGATTAAACGTTACGAAAACTAAAATAGTTTCGTTCACCTAACGAGAAGTGTTTTCCAACAAAAACTGTATATATATATATATACCGATTTCGTTCAAACAGCTGGAATATCGACTCATATAAATAACTCAATATTCACGATAGAACTTGATATACCGTAGCTATGTCGCACATTTCAAATTAAAGTTTTATTAGCTAATCGCGTAATCGAAACTTCAGCCCACTATAATCTATAGCTATATATATCCGACAAACCGCACATCGCACAATAAGCCGCGCATATCAATTAAACATGCATGCGACGCACTCTTCTCTCTCTCTCTCTCTCTCTCTCTCTCTCTCGAACGTCATTTAAAATTTATAATACGCGAAAATGAAGCCCTCGTGGAAAAAGTATACAGTCTCTCGCAGAAATTGAATTCCTCTAGCAAAAAGTAGCATCTTCTTTTCTGAGTCATCGACGCTCACGGCGAGCCTTACCCCCCCACTTCATCCTCGCTATTATACTTTGAAAAATCCCGAATCACAATTACAAATGGCATCGGCGCACGGAATGTGCATCGTGGCTCGCTCCTCCGTGCTTTATAGCGGGGATTGTAATCAGCGGCACTCGAAATTTCATCCATTAAAAGCCGCGAGCGGCCCGGCCTGTGCAAAGTATATATATATAAAACCTATCGCTGTTTGCCGCTGCTGCTGTTGCTGCTGCATTCTTCATCGCGGAGAGAGAGAAACTTTCTACCATAATACAACTCATCTATACAAATAGACACGCTCAATCAATAATCATAGCTATTACACCCGCCACATACATAATCATCCTTATAAATACTCCTTTCTCCATCGTGGCACATTAATCCATTACGTGGTATATAAACGCGGTGTGTACACGGGAAAAGAAAGTCTCTCGCTGCCTTTCGTCATCTACAATCCCTGTATAGGAGAGGGAAAGAAAATGTCCACCGGCCCTATACTACAGACTTTTTCAATTTCCTATATATTAGCGATCATCGCCTCTTCCCGCGCTTCTATACGTAAACATCGACTGCACACATCACACAAACGTTTACACAAACAAGCCCATAAGGGGTCGGCTATTCGCCACATTCGCCAACGGGAATCGCAAACATTCTGGCGGGCCGATTAATCATTTTATTGCCGAATGATTAATCGAATTATTAAGCGCGTGCACGCGCGCTCCGACTCTCCCTCTCTCTCTCTACACAGCAGAGCTGCGCGGCGTGGAATGCGAACGGCGGCGGGCTCTCGAGGTTCGCCTTTAGGTATATCGCGTGCCAGAGGCAGATAGGAACCGATATACATATACGTATAGACGTGTCGCTCCGTAGCGGCCAATGAGGTATTATACTGCACACGTGCGCCCATACTATACAACGGAGGCTTTTTCATCGAACGCACGACGCACTCGTGACGGAAGATCTTCTCCTGTCCCCGAGAGGAGCCGAAAATTTCAACAGCAAGTACACGTAATATCGATAATGCTCGGCGGGTCGTTTGTTATACTGACAGGCTCTTGGGAGTGTCCTTTCTTTTTTTCTCTCGCTTCGGCTCTCGCGCGCACAGCTAAACCAATATCCTGCGTACCGAGCGTTGTTCGCTTTTGGGCCGTTAACTTGGCCCGCATCGTTTTACGGAAGGTTGCACCCCTCAACGATGGAAAGGACACTCTCTCCGCTTTTAATTTGACGCGGCCAATAGTTCCAGAGAAGGATGCACTTCACGCACTCATTTTAAGTGCACGCACGCAGTTGATACACAGCACTTTTGGCCCGCTTATAACCGCAAAGAGGGTTTGTATAATACGGGGCTTAACGAGCGAATCTCGTGGTGAGTCAAGTTCCCATATGCCGGTTTATCATTTCACCGTTGGTTCTTTCGCGATCCAGCGAAAAACTATTTGTCTTCGACCTTTAACTCGTCTTGATACGAATTCACTCGATAATGAATCAAATATAAACTGATTTCATATTTATGTAAAATGGACTTTTGTATATTTATGCTTCGAGCCGGCAGCAGTTCGCGCGCATTTTATTTCTCATTAGTCAAACAAATTGCGTTCTCCGTTCACATATTTCAGAATTGCGCACACGCTCTTAACCTTGAGGAATTCCCGCATTTTCGCACTCTACAGATACGCACATGCATACGCATTAGTCAACGTGGTCAGTTTTAGTTTCCAGCGAAACTTTTTCCTGACGGCACGTTTCGTAAACAGTCCGCGATGCAAAACGTGCACAGGGAAAAGTCCAATAGTAGCGAGAAAAAGGAGAGAGAAAAAATCGTCATTTGATTGGTTATCTGAATATGGTCCTTCTCTTTATCTGTATCGCATATTGGTAGAGTCGCAAAAACCTGCGGGACCCGCGCCGATTTGACGCAACATAAACTCGTGTATATATAGTAGTGGTATTGCGTTGTTGTTGGTGTACGACGCATGTGCGCCTCGATATGCTTTTCATTCATTTTGCCGCGTAGTGCAGCAACTCGTACCGGTCACATTCTCTCTCTTGTCATTTAGTACTGATGAACTCGGCTAACCCATTGACCGTCAGCGTCACATTCAGCAATTCGAAGGATACAATTGCGTTGCAGCTTTGGTCTGTTCGATGATTAATCGAGCAGTGGATTTCAGAAAACTTACTTGGAATTCTTTCGAAATTGTTGAAAATTTCCTAGTTGGGTCGATCGACCGATTACATAAAAAGTTTATACTAGAAATTTTAGAGATTACCTTATTGTATAAATGAATACTATTTCGGTGAAAATGTAGTTGTTATTTTGGGTACGAAACTTACTAATACAATAAATACTTGAATAGAAAATTTTGTTTTTAAAACTTTTTAAAAGATTTTACATAGATCATAAATTGATTGTAATTCAATTTTTTCATTGTTTCTGCGTTATTAAGCATTTTGAAACGTAGTTTATTTTATGATAAATTATATTGATATAAAAGATATTAATCATATCTTATGCTGAAAAATTGATTAAACATCATAACATAAAGCCTGGCTGTGCGCCTGTCAATACAAGATCAGTGAATGAACAAATTAAAAGAAACTAATATTTGCTCAATGAATGTTTTTGCAGAATTTCTCAGTAAGCGCATGTACTTTATCACGGTCTCTAGATCGTTGCACATACATTGTACATACCATTTTCCTCTATTTATCACTCAATGACTTAAAGAAAATGCACTTCCTTATCTTTTCAAAGCGCGTTTATCAAACTCTTTAAAGTGCGCCTTAAAACGCATGCATTTGTCTGCATTTTGCGTAGTTTCTTCGAGCTGTTATTAAACAGTCTTTCGTTCTCAGAAAAAGAATATTATGTGTCAAACGGGAAACGCATTATCGCATTAAGCGTGTTTTAGTGGGAATATAACGAAAAAGAATCGAATAGTCGACGGTCTTATCAATTTAAGTAGTTTCTTAAGTTAAAAATTACGGTGCTATTTCTAATTAGAATGATTAATCACAATTAAGGCACTTTGTTTATAATTGCAACGGAAGTACGATTAAAGTGTGAAGCTTAAAGTGTACTGATTACCAGTTACGAAACGTCATGGAAATCGTTCATAACTTAGTTTCATCTCATGATACGTTGCAGTAAGATAAGCTTATTATTGTTGGTAACGTTTTGTCGAGTATATCGTAGATTACATAAACAATCTGAAATAACTTTCATCAAAAATAAAATCTTTAAACTTTTACTGCGTTAACGTTAAAGCCAAACAAGCGGAGAAAATGGAATTCAAAATTTTATTCGAACATATTTCCCTAAAAAATTCAAATCGTGGTACACGAGTCGTACGATATAATGGCAGCCAATTTCAATGTATATAAGCGAAATTCGTAAATATAAAACTAAAAACCTTGTGTAATCCTTTGACGAGGACATTTGCATCTCAACAGTCCCGAGGTCTGCATCGCAGGCGGTCTTTGAAAATACGTGAAAATGGTTCTCGAATTCAATTGGGCCCGATGAAACTCGACTGTTTAAAGGGCCGCGCCGCGGCGGAAAAACAGCCTCGCGTCGACATAATCCGCCGTGGTACATAAAAGTGGAGAGATAAAGAAAAACAACACAGGGAGAGAGAGAGAGAGAGTAAGAAGCATCGTCCAAGAATTTCCATCGGCCGCTACATTAGAGAAGCTGCGCCAACTCGGCAGATCTCCCCGCGCGCCAAGTTAATAAGCAAAACGTATTCCCCACGGGCTGCTGCAGCACAAAAGAGCAGCAGCAGCAAGGATCATCGGCGCGGAGAAGAGCAGTAGCGAGGGATTAAGGCGCGTGCAAAGTATTATAGGCGAAAATGTTAATGCACGAGAGGGAGAGAGAGAGAGAGAGAATCGCTGCTGTAGTATACTATAAGAAGAGGAGAGGCCGAAAGGCTAAGTGTATCGAGCGAACGGAGCGAGAGAGAGAGAGAGAGAGAGATGAAGGAGAAGCGAGAAACGGCGAGAGAAGAAGGAGCAACGCTGCAGCTCTCTGCACTCTTACTCGCGCTGCTGCTGCTGCTGCTGCTGCAGCGTGCAGTGTCCACCTCGACTTGCTTCTTCCCTTCTCTCTCTCTCTCTCTCTCTTCTGCAGCTCATGCCGTCCCGTGCGCACGCTGTAAAAGACCGTGTGCAGCCTCTCTCTCTCTCTCTCTCTCTCTCTCTCTCTCTCTGCGAACATCGTCGGGCTATGCATCCTCGCATTCCTCTCTCACGCTGCGTGATCGGAGAGCAACCGTCCCGTCGGCCCACACACAAGCTCTTCGCCTCTCTCTCTCTCTCTTTCTCTCTTTACTTTTAACCCTTTTTCTTCATCCTCTTGCTCCGTTTCTGTTTACTGCTCTCTTCTCTCTCTCTCTCTCTCTCTCTCTTGCTCTCTCCAGCCCAGTATTCGTTTATTTCTGTATCTCTTTCGAGCTTTCCTTATCGCGCTGTACCTATTTTGCGTCGCGCGCTCCTCTTGTGTATCCAGTTTTTCCTTTCCTTTTTATCGTTCCCCTCTCCCTCGACCGATCTTCTCCTCCTTTTGGCTTATACACTTCGTACATATATACCTGCCGCTCTTTAAGGAAGTGAAAAAATCGATCGCTCATCACCGAGTGCACCTTATAATGACAAAGATGATATTTTTATATGTCGAGCGTCGCCCTGTACACTTTGCTTCTTGGACCTTTTTTTCTTTCTTTCTTTCTTTCTGACTTTCAGCAATTATACAACGCACTGGGTTAAATTAAAGAGATTACTTTAATTATATATATACTCGCATTGACGTCATTTCGAGAAAATCCGTTTAAAAGTCAATTTATTACTAAGCTTTTTTTCTCTCGTTTTTTTTTTATACCGAATACATTGTTAATTGTTGATTTACGGAAAATAATTGAGAGTATGTCCTGAAGTGCAGGTTCTCAAAGATTCCATATATACAACTTGGCAGATATGTCGCAATTAGCAAAATGAGAAATGACGGTGGAAGGATGAAAAATGACCAAAATGACAGTTCTTAAAATACAAAGGGGGAGGGGGGGGGACCCTTATTTTTGCTTGTTGAAAACTGGCCTGCCATATCAATTCGAAACATGGACTGAATGAGATGTCAAAAAAGGTAAATTTCATTATTTCACTGCAAGTATACTTATACATGGCGAGCACAGGTAGACGCTGACGTTCTCAAGCCCCATTCTTTATAAAGTGTATAACCAGTCCACTTCAAAATAAACATCCCCGAAAAATTGATGATATTATTTGCATAACTATGAGAAGCAGATGAATACTAGATATAATTTGTTTTTAAATGCTCGATTTAAATGGGGGAAAGATTGTTAAGATAATAGGGAAGGCATAGGGAAGGTTTGCCTCGAGGTTGAGAATTATACACTTGCAGGGAGCAAAAACTGCTTCGCATTAGATTTCTTTTTCTTCCCCCCTACAGTTCTTTCAAATTATCCTCTCATCCTGTGTCCGGCTTCAAAAGCTGCTAACCGTCGTGGCTCCCGATCTGTTGCTCATTTACGACCAGACAACTTCTTGGTTCTCTGCACTACTTCTCTTCTCTCTCTCTCATTCTCTTCCTCTCTTCCTCTCTCATTCTCTCGGTGTATACCTTTCTCTTGTCCTCCATACAGACGAGCTGTTCTATCTCCATCTCACTCTTTCTCGCTCGCAGTCTTCTATACACTCTCGGCCTATCTCTCTCTCTCTCTTTCCTCTTACCGTTCTCATTCGGCCTCTTTTTACTGAACACGCGACCTCGAAGGGCCCCGCACGAAGTTCAAAGAACTTCAACCTGAAGTCTATAGAGGCGCGTCCTCTTCCAGGAACGCGCGTTTCGTCTCGTTTAAGGACGTTCTCCGGCACGTGAGAACAAAAACTTTGTTTGTAATCAAGTTCAAAACTTCATTTTAATTTACCATCGCTTATTTAATATGGTTTCATTTGTCATTTGAACTTTCGCATGTTTGTTTGATCCAATAGCTTCTCAAATAACGATGAATAATTTATGAAAACTAAATTGAATATTTGGAACCGATTTTGGATTTTTAATTGGTATACCTTTTAGTCTAGGTATGTTATTACTATTAGTATCACTTATAAGTTCTTTACTATTCGGATATTTTAATCAAAATTAAAATTATAACACTTTATTTGAGAAAGCGAGGCAAAAAGTCATCGGCGTCAGCCTCAAGACTTAATAAATATTAATTATATATATACAGTGCGTGAAAATGAGGCACAGAATTGCGAGTCCGCAAGCATGGCAAAGTTGTGAATTTAATAAAACAAAAATCGTGAGGCAAAATATATAACGCGAAACAAACGATAAATTCTGAACGAAATATCTCGGTCGTAACAATAAATCATAGGCGTCAACGGCCGGTCCGGCTTCTCGTCGGCAACAAATACAAAAACCGTAAAATGTCCTTTGGCATTCCCCAAAGAACCAACCCCGATATATATACATATACAAAAAAGGATCGTCTCCTCGCGCGGGGCATCAGGCAAGAATAACAAGGGGGAAAAATAGTAAGGATACATAAGTACGCGCAAACGCGACAAAAGCCGTCGAGCCGACGCTGAGCTTAGCATATAATACATTAGCCGCATTCTTGGGTGTAAAAAAATGATCGCCATAGCTCTCGCGGTCAGGTATATATATAACACTCCAGCAACGAGAGAGGATCGACGCGATCTCGCGTACTATACAGACGCGCGCGCCTCGCGATTAAAGCGTTACGTCTCGTTGCAAAGTGAAGGTGCACTGCACTGCACATGCACCTCACTGCAGACACAGAGAGAGAGAGAGAGAGAGAGAGAGAGAGAGACAGTACAGGTGTGCAGTGCTGGACCAAGTCTCCTCTCTCTCTCTCTACGTAGGAAAGGAGCAAGTCGGCGCAATATCTGGCGTGCAGCAATGTAGAATGCGCGGAGCGACAGCGTCGGCGGCGACGGCGCACGAACAGGATGCTAAAGAAGGCTAGCCCGAGTATAGCGACCTTCTAAGGCCGCGGCGGCGCGCCGCGAGCGGATCGAGTTGTAGGTGAAAGAAAGAGCAGTGCTGCTGTTGCTGTTGCTGTTGCCGATGTTGTGTATCGGAGGTGGGGAGGGAAAATGCGCGGCGGCCGCGGAGGAGCTGCTCGCTCCTACGTAGCTTTATAGTATATATAAGAGGGCATAGCTCCGGTTTGCAAGGATCGCGAGAGAATCGCCAACGTATATCTATATATATATATATATATATCGAGTCGAATCGGCAAGAGCTCCAATCGCTCGCGCTTTTTTGGTCTATCCGCCGCCGCGCGAGACTTTATTTTAGAACCGTATAGCGATTTTCAATATACCTTTCGCTTCACTCTCTCTCTCTCCCGTTTCGACTACCTTATATATATATATATATAATCTTTTATTTCGCTCTCTTCTTGCGCGCTCGCGCTGCCACATACTGTTCTTTGTTACGTCGCGCGCGCGCGAGCAAGGCGACTTTTTTTTTTTGTTGCCGCTGCTGCCACTACCCCACCCCTGCGCTTCCCCTGCGAGCTCGAGATCGGAATTTTCATGCTCCGTCTATTTTGAAATATTCGCGCTTTTTGGCTACGGCGTTATATATAGGCGAATTCCACGGTGAAATCGTATTTTCTAAGAGTTGGATTTCGCGTTGTATATATGTCTTATGGAGAGGGTAATATAATTAACGCGTTAAACGCGCCGCATGAAAATTGGCCAAACTTGTATATAATACGGAAATGGCATAAGCAGATCTGATCTACTGTATAATTTCGAATTATTTATGCAATGATTTTCGAATTTTAAATTAAAATCTGTTGCAGGTGTGATATGAGTACAATCTATATACGCTGGATTTATTGACTTTTTGCTCGTCTTGTTTTCGAAAACGGACGTTAAAATCTCGTATTTACATGCCGTGTGCGCGATCAGCCTATAAAATTTTTTCCGATTAAGAAAGTTGCAAGAAAGTCGTAATAAAATATTGCTTCGGTGTTAATGCCAAACATCTTGTACATGTAATAGAATATAATGCATTTGATATTTTGAGAGCAGTTGTACAATAATTGTAATAATCATTTTTATTTATAATCAAATGAAATTACAATTGTGTTCTTCATTTAAGGAGGTACTATCGAAAAGAGAATTAACGATTTAAACTTTACGAAATTTGGACTAATTTCTAAGAATAACGTAATTAAGACTCGGTTAAATTTTTAGAAGCCTTATAAAGATGGATTTAACGTTTAACATGGCGTCTTATGGGAATTCGTGTTTTCTGCGAAACTTATTTATGTGTATTTAATTACTTGACGATTGAATATTAACGAAACTTGTATTTTATCAAATAAATGCATGAGAGTTCATAATTGATTTTAAAAACAGTAGTAGTGCCCTCGAATATAATTAAATCTGAAGATATTTTTCTTTTATGTTATGTACGGTGAATGGATATCTATATATATATCGACTGCGCTTGTCAAATCCACCGAATTCCGTGACTTGATTTCCTACGTACAGATAGAACCTCCTAAAAACGACGAAGCTTAAAATACTTTTAAATTCATCTATACATTGAAATACTTGAATACATGCATTCCATTTAAATATCACTATTTAGTATATTTCAAGCAAATAAACATATCGTTGCATATTTATCAGGCATGTAAATTCAATTTTTTTTCGACTGATTTTCTTATCAACGAGCGTTACACAATATTATTAAAACATATATAAGCACATATTTTTTTCTTGTCCGCACGTGTTAAGCTTACGTGTTGAAAATGCAATTCTCATGTAGATTTACCACTTTTATTACCTAAATCGTGTCTGGTACAACAACCCATAAAATACGTACTTAAAAGCATCATCAGCGCAGTTATCTCAGGCACATATTATATAATAACTTGAGCGAAGCTAAAATCCCGGAGATCTTCATTTCGATTCTTTTCGTCTCGCGCATGTGTGTGTGTTTACTCGCGGCAAAAAAAAATAGACTTTGCTCTCAAATAAAATCCGCCTAACCTGCGTGAACCGGATTTTCGGCGATGGTGTATTTGCGTGCACGTGTAAGTAGACCTTGCAGAATTCGTTCCACGTGTACGAGGCCGTAGCTATTTAAAAAAGAAAAGGAAGGAAAAAAGAGAAGTTGGGAATCCCTGATACTGTAAATAGCAAAAAAAAAACATACAAGTGAATCATCAATGAATCTATAAATATATATGGTGAAAGTATTAAGTCATCGACTTCGATACTTTGGTATACAAGATTCTTGAGAATATTCTCTCTCTCCTTGTGGGTTATTGCAAATATTCAGCCGCGAGAGATCAAAAACATCGATTATAATATTATACCTATACTCGCGTGCGGAAATTAATTATTTTAATATAGCGCTAAAAATTCTTGATAAACAGTTAGATAAAAATGATACTCCTCGGATGGTAAATTAAGCGCTGCGCTTATATATAATATCAAGCTGAGCGCCCATATAGTACTTTCTAAAATAACATTTCGAAAGTATATAAAAAACTGTAATTTTCAAGATTTTTCAAATAGCTTAATTTATTTGGTAATTGAATCATGCGTTATAAGTGTACTCGTATATACTTCTTAATCGCTCCCGGAGTATCTCAAATTAGCGATACTTTATGAAAGATTAATTGGGCTCGCTCATCCATCACGGGATTCTTTCTCTCGAGTCGCCTTTAAAATACACATTAAATTGAAAGTATAATAAGTGTTCAATTTCGCAAAACAATACGCGCGTTTGCTTTTAGTCGCTTCATCATTTCAAGCATCTTTCGGGCTCTCGACACGTTCAAGGTTCGCTTGTATATATTATAATATGTGCGCCAGGTTCGCACGGGAGAGGCCCAAATAAGTGGCAATCACCTGACTCTTTGAAAGTTTCGCTGCGATTCCGATCTTCGGGCTGCGTGGTCTTGTACACGTATACTTATATCGAACCAAGCCTTGAATTTCGCAAGGATATATATATTATTTGAATTAGTGTTCTCATTGTTCGAAATTTTAATTGCCATTGGCTGGGAGGAGTCGGTGGTGTTCTCGTTCGGTCGGTATATAATACACAACACAGTCATCCGGAAACTGCTAGACAAGGTCAATCACATCGTGTCTATATATATAAAACCTCTTACCACATCCCACATACCACAATCTTTAGGATTCGCAACCTTAATAATTTTTCACTATACTTTGATTAATACCCAGAAGTTGCGTTTAATTCGAAAAGGTTGTTCGCGTTTCACAAGTCCTGTTAATATCCTTTTTTGAAAGTATAATTTCTTTCTCGAAAAGTTGAAATTTTTCGAAAACTTTATAACTGGTCCAACGAGTCCGTGGAATTTCATATCTAAAAAGCTCACTTTCAAAAATGTTAATTCCCCTCGATGGAATTCTCTGACGCAGTTCCTAGATCAACGTTGCACCAATCGATATACATTACATAAATATGCCGATTGGTCTATATACACGACATTACAGGATTTCTCGCGGTAAAAACGAAATCACCTTACAGCATATATAATCTATAGAAAACAAGTTATTCCAGCGGTCGCTGAATTTCGCGCGGTGTTCGCCAACGACTACAAGCCAGCGCCTCCTTATAATGCCGTTCAACGCACACAGCCGGTCTTATACCGCACGCGTCACCCGAAACTCCGCGCGTGGCTGACATTTAAGCTCCTTTCCTTCCGAACAATTCATTCGCGAATGTATATATGTGTATATAGAAATCACGGGTCGCGACAATGACAGTTCAGCAAAATACCAGAGGCTAATATAGAGCTGTACGAAACGCGAGCCGCCGCCGCCGCCGCGCTCGACCCCCCGCCGATCTGCGATCGCATCTTTGACGCGCTCGCGCATTTCAACATTACGTGTTTGTGTATGTGTGTGTGCGTGTGTGCGTGTGTAGAGAGGCAGATGTACGGCGAGTTCTGCGGGGTCTCGTTGACCCGGAATTTGACGCCCGTCACGTTTCCGCAATTTCGATTCTTATACATACCGCGCTCGCGCGAACACGCAGATCGGCGCGGTCACGTTTTTTTATTTCCAAACAGCTCTCGCAAAACCATCGACCGCCGCGGCTGCCTCGACCAATGGACTCGTTATATGTGGCTATCTGCGTTCGATGACGTCGGCCTTTATCTCCGCGACTTTTACCGCATTGTGGAATTTCCTATGTGTTCATCCTCATACGACGTTTGCATTTTTAGCTATACGAGTAGATACATTTAGTTTATAGTAGAAATGTGGAGAAATGTAAACTGCTTAACGGACGATTGCTCGAGATTCCAAAGGGTCAAGCGATTTGCAAACGACACGGCCGGTGTATAATTTTCAATAAAAAAGTACTTCATTGTAAATTGTATGCACTTAAAATAATTATACCAATTTAATGATATGTCTTTTTTATCAGCGGCTCACTTGCCATCTCCTTAAAGGCCTGCACTTAACCTTGGGCCACATAATAATTTTTCTCGCGACAAACTGAATTTCAAATTGATAAATAAAAAATGCAATACTGATTTACATTATATACGTTATTACGTATGCGACGAAGCACAAATTCGCAAACGATCACTTTTACAGTCGTTAATGAATAATGTCTTATTAATTCATAAATTCCATAGACCTGCGAAACAATAACGGTCTGAACAAATTGACAGTACATTGTATATAGGTGTCCCAGTCCACAATTAATCCAAGCAATATAACTTTCAGTCGCTTTTTACAAGCACTGTAAAGTGAAGGTAAACGATCGGATCGGTCTCACCACCGTGAAACTCGGTATAAACGCCGCCGCCGTCGCTGCAGCACTGCACACATGTGGGAAGAAAATTCTCATTGTCTTGGATTTCGATTCGCCCCGGCCCACCTTTAATTATTTCGCTCCGCTTTCGCACCGCACTCCATCTCTTGATATATTTACGTCTTTACTTATCCTGCGCTTGAATCTCCCTCGCAGGTAATTGCAGTTCTCTGCATTACAGGGCAATTACGATAATTAGCGACGACTATACGACGCGCGCCTGGGCACCCAAAATTACCAATTCAAACATAATAATTAATTGGTGAATTTATATTGAATCGGTGAAAAGTGTATATAATTTATGCGTCTCTTTATCAAACATCTTCCTTCTGCTTTCTCTCTCTCTCTCTCTCTCTCTCTCTCTCTCTCTCTCTCTCTCTCTCTATCTCTCTCTTTCTGTGTGTGCTATCCACAAGTTCCCCGAATTATATATACGAGGACATGCGCTGTTTATGTTGGGGTTTGTTTTGATACTCTCCATATGCGGTCGCTGCATTACTTTAAACGCGCAGTGAAATTCAAAGCAGAGAGAGAGAGAGAGAGAGAGAGAGAGAGAGTCTGCTTAAGTGCACTAAAGCTCGACGTATATAATAAGGAAAAGCAATATTTGGTCTGAATTGCCATCAATAGGAATATGTGTTTATTAGATGCTATCGTACATTAGTGGAGTTTGTTTTCAAAGCCCATGTTGCATTTTGGTCTGACATATTATACTATGTATAATAATAATTTAAGCATTTTAGACTGATTCGAGCGGCTTTTATTTTAAATTTGACACACTTTTAGCTGTATTATTATGATACATTTAAATATAGAACACGTCTGGATTTTATCAACGGAATAGTTTAATTTTCCTTATTTTATCTGCTACTAACACTTGAAATTGTCGTAATGTAAATCTCGATGCGATAAGAGATTAATTTTGTAACGCGTTAAAAATATTTGAATACATATATGATATATTTTATCAACTACCTCCAATGAGTCGAGCTACCAAAGTTTCCTCAAAAGGAATACAGAAGGTAATCGTGTGTATCACAAACATAAATATACTACTTCATTAGCGGGTACAGCAAAAGCAATGGAAAAAATCGTCAACCTACTTAAATGACGCACAATGATTCGTACAAACGTACAACAAAACAAATGCTAAAGAATGCGTGGCATCTCGCATATACAGAAGAAACAAAAAAAAAAGGAGTACAGACTCGCACTAGCCGGTCGACGCTTATCCTAATGAGAAGATTAGCGCTCGGGCGCGCGCGCGCAAGCTCGTCGTCATTTGACGCCTCACACGCTCGCGTTGTACCATTACGTCAAGAAGCTTTAAACGCGCTACGGCGTGCACACCGGAGCCAAACTTAAATACACACATATGCACGCGACGCGCGCGCGCGTTAAGTCGCGGCGACGTAAAGCTTTTTTACGAACGCCACGTACCGATAGCGCGCACACACGCCTTCAAACCGTGCGCATGCACGTGAGGTCGAAACTTGGCTCACGACCGACTCTCCACGTACACGTACACACGCATACACGCACACACGTGTTGACAGCAGCCTATATACACACGTATACTCGCGCATTTTGCGCCGCGCGGCGGGCCAAAGGTATGAGAGAAAAGAGAGAGAGAGGAGGAGAAAAAGGAGGAAGGCATGCAACGGTGCTGCAAGACGCGCACGAGAGAGCAAAAAAAGAGACTTTTTTAGAAGCGACTTTTTTGGCGCCTTTTTTTTTGTTGCCCCGCGGTGGCTCATTTTCGTTTAGAGCGAGAGAGAGAGGGACGCGGTCAGAGCGCGCAAAAAAAAGCACAAGCACCACATGCACCGAAGATAAAAAGAGATAAAGAAACGAGCGTCTTTGCATCTCAATGCGGCAAGAGGTCGGGACGAAAGGGCAGGTTGATGGACTTTTAGCTTATAGCTGGTGGCGCACGTGTATACCTACGCGCGAGAGTCGTGACGTCGCCGCGCGAGGATTAATAAAAGAAAAAGAAAAAAACTGAGGCAAAGGAGGCATCGGGCGTGCGTGGCCGACGATAAAAAAGAAAAGAGTCCCCGCGCGTAATAGGAACGTAATGTTATGCCATTGTCGAATAATGAACTATTACGTCTACACGATGTTGTGTGTATAATACGTACATGTTATATATATGTACAGCAGAAGCAGCGTTCGACTCGCGAGCGCGTAATGTTTGTGTGTATACCTGTATATAATACGTGTACGCGCGCGCTCGAGTCTCGAGCGTCGTCGTCGCGGCTATTATATATATATATATTATACGCGTCGTCACGCGGCGTGAATGACGCCTCGCGCGGAACGATAAAACTGTTGCGCGCGGGAGAGCTGCCCCCGTCGAGCAACGACCGAACTCGAGCTATATATCAGGGGCATACCCTAGGACTCCCAGGACTAGTTTCGCGCTTCCTCCATACTTTTGTGGTTCTCCTGTTTGCTCTACTCCTCTCTTTCTCTCTCTCCTCTCGCGTGTGTGTGTGTGTGTGTGTGACACTTTGCCGATAACAGTGAATTCGCGCGTGTGAGCGTCACGTGTGATGATGCGTTCGAGACGCTTTTTCGAATAAGTGTCGAGGCTGCTCCTTTAACTCGCTATACATATATTGTTGGGATTTTACGAACTGGTGCGAATATATAATATATATATAAGAGATTACGATGACAACTTGCAATCCCAAGTCTCAGCGGCTGGCTGTGTTTATTGCGGCGGCCAAGAGGAGGATATTCTCGGTGAGTCCATTCATTCAATGTTTCGTTTATCATTCCCATAACATTCAGCTGCAGGATTGAATTATAAAAGGTTCGGCGTAATCCGTCCTGTTACCGATGTCTCGGATAGGTACTAAATATAAACGGTAAAAGTGAGCATTTCGAGATATATATATATATATAATAATTGTATAGGATACATGATCGAGTTTATTAATAGAATAGCGTTATGTGTGAATAACGCGAGCATCGCCACGAGTTGTATTTCGTGCGCGTGCAGCTATTCAGGGAAGTTGGTATTATAACGGTTGATTACATAAATCTCAGGCTCAAAAATTTTGCCGATGAGTCTTCATGGCGTTCGAATATTGGTTATTTAATCGAACGTTTGGTAACCGCTTACTGTTGGTATACAAAAAGATCGAAATTGCGTCTGCCAGGTTATCATGTGTAAATAATACTGTATTATTATACCGTGTATATATTTGGATTCATGAAATTTTCTCTGATAATTAGACCGACACCCGTTCAGCATCACTAGACAACTAATAAGCTTTTCCAACAAATCATTTGAATTTGAAAATAGTGTATTATCTTTTGTATATATAGAAAATTACAGCACAACCGTAACAAATAAATATTTATATTTTTTCCACGAAGCACGAATATCTACGTTCATTGTTTTGTTAGCACGAACCATATTCCAGGCCACAAAAGTCAACACACACACACACACACACACACACACACACACACACACACACACAGTATTCAGAAGCAGTTTCTCCATTTTCCATTTTTCCATTAAAGAACGGTTCACGCATCTCTTACAAATGACTATATATAGTCTCATTGTTGCCTGGTGTGTGACACACCGAGCGATAACATGTTTGTTTCAATTACGCGTTATGGATGTAATGACGAAACAATGTCGCACGCGCGCGCGTGGAAAGCGGAGGGAAAACCACCGCGAAAAGTGAAAAACAATGGAATTAACAAAAGCAGCCGCTACGGCATCGGGATTCGAAAACATCGCCGTAAAAGAAATCGGCTCTGTTATAACACAGCTGAGATGTGCGCTGCTTGTTTGTATATATATATCGGCTGCAGGCGACATGTGCCAGTACTTTGCATCTGCAACGAACAGCATACAGGTTGCCTAATTGCAGCCACCCGACCCATTATATAGTCCTACTGTGCGCGTAAATAACGTCTTGCGTATATACTCCGAGAGATTCGATATGGTCGCTTCCTTTCTTAATGATAAAAATGGTGATGGAGGCCACCGCCACGTGACGGACGGCCAAGAGGAGCACAAGCATATATGTACAGCTGTAATGTGGAAATTCACCGAGCAGGTGTGTGTGTCCCTTATTTCGCGCGCGAGTTCATATACTATAACGGCGGCATCTTGTATGTGCACAGGTGAGCTTTGCCGTGAGTTCGGATCCTATCCCCCCCCCCGTCCGTCCCTCCTCCCTCCCTCCTACTGAACCCTCACGAAAAAATCGTGATGGTCATAATCGCTGTCTCGTGATGGCTCCCCTTGCTTTCACGAGGTGAAAGCTCGTTGCGCGACTGACTCGGTAAACATTTGAACTAGACCATTTTCTGACGCTGTTATAATCACACCTTTTCTCATTGCAACGATTAATCGACCGATTCGTTTAACATTTATTACGAAAAAAATTGCAGATTTTTTAAAAGGGTAATGAATTTTATACTGAAAAGTAAAGTGGGATTTCAAAAATTCTTTTTTTTTAATTAGATAATTTAAAATTACTATATTTCAGTGTAATATTTACTACGGTTATATCAAAATTTATGTACATAGTAATAATAAGCTTTTCATTTTCTTTATATAACATTTATTGGAAAGACTACAATGTCTTATTAATGATAATCTATTAATATAATTCAATATATACCTATTGGTACATTAAATTTCTGTACAGATGAATTCTAATCAGACAATATATATGGGTATTATGTATTCACGTTAATTGTCAAACTTGCACCTGGTTTAATACTATTATAATTGGCTCTCTTAAAAAATATTTCTACTTCCGCGGCTTTTGTAATGTTCGACTTCGCATACTAAAGTTCTTATCCCCATTGTGGATACATTTTCTCATATCCGTGAACAGCGGGTTTTATTTCATTTCAATATAATTTGGGTTCCTTCATTGACACAAAATTTAAACACCTTTATTAGCATTAAAATTAATAAACACTGTAAAGTAGCTCTATGAGTACTCTCTAGTCTACTGAGAGATGAAACGAAAAATTGTTTTAAATACTTTATAAGCGTGTTAAAAGGGTTTCAAAAAGTTTTTCTTCATTTTTCATTTAGGTTTAATACCCTATTCTTTATTATTTTATTAAAATAAAACATTATTGAAAACAATTCTCTGTTTATTTGACTTCGGTTTCATCCTGACATGAAAATGTGGCAACACGGGACAACGAGTATCCTTTCGCGCCAATTGTATGACGAATGATGCCATGTTGCCAAATTTCTATCACTTCCTAAACTAACCGTGAAAACAAGATTTTGCTTGTTTTGTTAATAAATATCTTTTTATTTTACACGATAACCTATAATAACTTTTATATTTTTGAAAAGCTGAGATATCAATCTATTAAAAAACTAGTTTTTCAATAATGGCATACACCGCTATCTATAAAAAAATCTTTCACTTCCTGTCTCTCAGAGTGCCTGTCCCATAAGGGCTAATGTTAAAT
>UELV01165068.1:0-73216 GCA_900490015.1 Megastigmus stigmatizans | reverse complement strand
CTCTCTCTCTCTCTCTCTCTCTCTCGTTTCAAGAATAATTCATTGTCAAGCATTTGCAGTCTTTTACATTTCTGCTTCCCATCTACTTAATGTGGATGGTTACGTGACTAATGAGCTGTAACTAAAGATTTTTTTTTGCATTTTTCTTTAAAACAGCACATCAGGCTTTTAAACAATTAGCTTTTAAAGCTTTTTAAAATGAACGTATTGAACAGTAAAACTGAAATGACGGTTTATTATACAAGATGGAAGGTTCTTTCAATAATTGAGTGAAATATATAAATGATGGAGGACTTGCGTCATTAAAATCTGCACCGCGTTTTTGTAGAATAATCGTAAGTGCTTAATCAACGTGCACAATTATTTCTATTAACCATTTGAAATTGAACAGAATATTCCATTTACTTTCACCCCATATTGCTACGTGAGTACATATAAGTGTACCAATGCATTTACCGCGCAGATGTTTTGCACTCGAAATCGCGTGTTCACAGCCATGCTTACGTCCGCGCTAACTCACCTAACAGAATTACATGCTCTAATGATTTATTGAAAAGACATTGTCATAGCGAAGGTTAGAGAGCAGGCGTTTTTTATTTGTTCACACCAAGCATTGCCGCACCGACACCAGCTCAATGTGCAGCGGCTTCGCTATATAAACGAAGAACGGCCAGCAGTCTCGGAGCAGTTTTATTATATACATTTGTTTGAATATTCCTTGCTGATAATATTTATGACGCCGCGAGAAAATGGAGCAGATTCCGCGTTAGTTTGAGCAGCCCCACATTCGGCGGACATGTTCCGAGACGTGCAGTATAGATGCGGAGCGCGGGAACCGCGACCAGTAAGCCTCGAGAACTCAAAGGTGAATCGCATGGCATCAGCTGCTGCGCATAGAGTATATAACTTGCGGAGGAGCGCCGCGCGAGCTGCGGAGCGATGTTAACCCCGATGGTTATGGGCCCCTGGCAGCCTTGTCCCAGTGCGCGCGCGACTGCCGGCTACCGAGTATCCTACCATCCGCTCCTTGCGCGCGGGTTCCACAAAGGCCTACAACTTAGGTATATATAAGTAAAGCATCAAGAGCCGCGGCGAAATCAAGTCGTAGCGGTGTATACGGCTCCTTGCTCCAAATTACGAAATTCGTATGCATGCCTATAGCTATGGTCAAATCGCCTTGCCAACACCTCGCTTTCTTCCAACTTGCCCGACAGCAGCTTCGCGAGAGTACACAGCTGCGGCTCAGAGAGAGAGAGAGAAAAAAAAATAAAAATAAAAGCAAGCAAAGGTGGATAAGAGTGCATAAATTGTCGGTATATATAGGTAGGCGCGCCTAAGTCATAAGTGGCCGGCCAGCGTGTATATAGCCGCGCGGCGTGTAGCCTTAGAGTTACTCCTGCGCGCGCTCGCGCTCATGCCTAAGGACGCGTAAATTATTATGAGACGCGAAGAACAGCGTCGGTCGATCGTAGTGGCTCGTCGAGCTCGGCGATTCTCTCGTGCCTGTGAAAATTACAGGCATTAATTGTACGTTTTCAAGGTAATACGATTCATTGTCGTTATTATCCTTCGTCGCGCTATAAGAACGCTTGTTGCGTTATGACCACGTACACACACACACACACACACACAGAGAGAGACAGCTGTATATAATATATATATAAATAATACAAGATCCATCTCCCACCAGTCGTGCATGTACAAGTAAAGATAAAGTTAGCGAATTAGTTGCAGAGAAATTCTTGGCCATGTTCACAGCTGTTGCATCGCCGACACACACACACACACACACACACACACACACACACACACACACCTATTGTCCATCAGTCAAGTATTTCCCGCGTGCACTCCTTATTTCTGAAAGCCGTGCAGTAAGTATTATCTTATAAGTTGGCGCTGGTACGGCACGCGCGCATGCGTTCATTGACGAGTAGTAGCCGGGATTACGCAAGGCGAGTGTGTGCGCCGAGAACGACTCGACGACACGGCGCGCAGTCGATGAACGACCCTGACAGCTATGAAGCGACCAGCTCCCGAAACCTCGGGGGCCTCTCGGGTGAGTCGCGGCTCGCTCCACTGGCCGGGCGCGAGGATCGTTCGAGTCATTCTTTCTTGGAAGATGTGTGCGCTGAGCCGCCGCGGCTTTCGATACGCCTCGATGCATATCCTGCGAAGGATTCGCAAAGCGCGGCACATCCTCCGAGGACAGATATCCCTTGTTCGCGGGATCCTTCGTGCTGAGATTCCTCCTTGCTGATTTTTTTTTTTACACTTCTCGCTACTGCTGCTCTTATCGTTGTGCTTATACAATAACACGAGCTCCCGAGAGACGTTATACTCTATACAGGTCAACTGTTATATATATATATATATATATGTGAGGCAGAAAATTCATACATCGATCTATCAAAGCGAAGGTTGGAATTTTTTACTAGATACAAAGACATGTAGAATATAATGCGGGCTTTTATTATTTTTTTATCCGCATGCTGGGAGTATATCTCGCGAATTTTTTCTTTCTGTGGTTTAAGTGTATAACAAAAAATACGAGAAGAACCAAAACATATATGTATAGCTAGGGATTAGCGTCAGCAGGTGCGAAATTGGCATCCTCTATATATATATGGTAACGCGAAATTCCCCCAAATCCCGGGGCCTCTCCTGCATTTTCGACATTCGAAATTTAGATTATCGCATCGGGTTCGATCGCTTTATCCCCCACATTGCGGCTGCATCGACTCTCTGTGTGTGTGTGTGTGTGTGTGTCGGCGCTCATTCGTTTTTTGCCATTTCGTTTGTTTTGTTTCGCGACGGCGCGTCGGCACGAGAGTCTCCGAGACCGGCTAGCTCCAAGGCCGCGAACGTCCTTGGCTTCCGACACTAAGCTTTTTTTTTTCTTGTCTCGCGCGTCTTTTGAGAGCGGGCCCCTGCACCATTGAAAGCGGGAGCTCTCTCGCCGCCAAGAGCTACTGTTTACATCCCAGACTCGCGAACGCGAGCGCATCTCTATAAAATATTATACGTATATAGGTATACCGGCTACATCTTGCCGGCGCTCTTCTTCGCTCTTTGTGCCGCCTTGCGCCTCTCTCTCTCTCTCTCTCTCTCTCTCTCTCTCTCTTTCTCTCTCTCTTTCTGCATTCGGCAAAAAATCTCGCGTCTCCTGAAATTTATCGCTTTATCGTTGGAATTCCTCAAAACCCATCATAGTACTTTCGAGTCGTTTAGGTATACGTCATAGAATATATACAATATATATGTCTGGCGGGTATAAGACACCGCGACAACGTTCCACAGAGTTAATTCAACTATTTCAAATGTACTTATACGTGTATATGGTGCAGTTAGGAATGCTTTTAATTGAATTACTGGATAATTAATTAGTTTTCTTAAAGGATTATACGAAGGTCGTTCTCCGAATTGGTGTAAACGCTAACTATTATTTGTAAAGTAGGCGCACTTATGCACGTTGAAAGTTTATAAAATGGTTTTGAGAAAATCCTTTGCATAACTCGGAAATTTTTTGTTTCCAAAACTGCGTGACTAAATAATGATAGTTATTTCATCGTAACAAAAAAAAATTAGCCGTTTACTTAACATTTTAATTCGTGCCCTATTTGAATTTTTAGCTGACACTAGGTATAGTCAGGCATAAATTCAAAGCAACACAAAAACCATTTTCTCTATATTGCGAATTACATAATTGAAAAGTTCTTAAACTTGAGAGGTGC
Source organism: Megastigmus stigmatizans (assembly GCA_900490015.1). NCBI lineage: Eukaryota > Metazoa > Arthropoda > Insecta > Hymenoptera > Megastigmidae > Megastigmus > Megastigmus stigmatizans. Next base: position 69,482 of record UELV01165068.1, on the reverse strand, counting down.
ATTTGAGTCAACACCTACTTAAGGAATTTTTTTTGTTTTTTTTTTCTTTTCATACTAATTAAAATCGGTATTTTATGCGTACGAGACTCATAAAAAATAATATTTTTCCGTTAAAAGCAATTACGGTCTGTTAGCCTTGATAAGCAATAAACAAATATAAAAATTACGCGGAAGGAAGTAGGAAAAATATGATTTACAATTAGAAATTAGAAATTAGCAACAATCGTCGGATTACGCTTTGGCTCGTGTAAGACAGCCAAGTTGACTACCTATAGCCTTGTAACATATACGTGGATAATCCAATAAATCTTTGTATTAGTCTCTTGTGCTAACTGCTCATCCCTCCTGGACCTTGACATCGAGGCACATACGTCTGTACATGGCGTACTTTGACTCGATATCATTTGCATCAAATACAAAGTAAAGAGGCTTCGTTATTCTTTAACATGCGCCGAGTTAAGTAGAGTCAACAACAACTGATGGGCAGCGTTTTCAAGTGCCTGCGCGTTTATGCCGCTGTTAATGTAACCGATAGCAAACATTTTAATTAGCTAAACTTTTTGTCATTTGAATGCTGCCTTTCCCTCTATTTCTTACACAATTAAACTGAAATTAAACAAAGCGTAAATTAGAACGTATGATGTCCTTTTCTCAAAGCAAACATTTTGTACGAAGCAGATTTTTTTGTATGCATTAATTTTTTCTTTTATCATATTTCAAAAAAAGCATAATTTGAGATAGCAATTAAATATTATTCTACTTTTTATAATATTTCCCTAAAATCGCGACTTTCTTAAGATGAAAAATCTCGCGTGTTTCAAGGAAGACATTGGGGGGGCCCCTGTGAAAATAATTATTCGTTGCGCAAATAGAGGAAGCAGAAATTTGGCCAATGAAGCTGGAACCAGGAATGAAAAAAGACGTGCCCCGTAGTCGCACTGCCGAATTCCTCGCTCGGGCGTGCGTGCGCTAACAAGTACCTTATAGCTGATTGTTCCCTAATTATACATTTGTTTGGCCGGCTCTCCGCGTTACGTGTTGCCGCCGCCGCTGCCGCCGCTGCGTTTTAATGAGATATATGGGCGTCCGCGAGAGAGTCAAATTGCTATAAGCTCATGGTAGGGGGGAATAGAAAGAGAGAGAGTGAGTAGAGGAGATAGGAGGAACGCGAGGACATATAGAGGCGGGAGCTCAGGTGGGGGACGTAAAAGAAGCAAGGTCGTTCTTTGACCTGACTTTGTATCTATACGAGCCTCGTAGACCGCGATGCCACTTGTTTTTTTTTTTTTTTTTTAACCTGGCACATTGACCACCTTCTGCTTGCGCATTCGAGCCGACGCGCGCTTCCATCTGTAATATATCCCCGCGCGTAAACTTTCAAATTCGACGACCGATTGACATGCATTCTTTTTCAGGATCGCTGCTAAGCTTGAGATGGTCCATATTGATAGCTATGGGATTTGCGAGCAGCTGCTGTTAACAGATACGCACCATTGAGAGATTTGGATTTTTAATCCTTTAATAGTTTATTATAACATTGTTTCTGATATTCTCAGAATTGTTATTTGGCCAACATTGCTTAACAATAATTGTATTTATGAGAGCATATTTGATAGATAAAGGTTGAGTGCGCATGAACGCTAATTATTGTGCAACTTACTTTCGAACGATACAAAAGAACATGACTCCGGACACGTATGGCGCATGTATACCGGTGGCGTGCGCGTCTTTTTTTGCGATTTCCTCGGCTATCCTCAAAATGCGGTTGCGCAATGCCTGAATATATTTGAGAGCACAATCGCTTTGACACTGACTTGCACATTAAAAAAAGAAGGAGAAAAAAATGAAATTCAATAGGATTATTATGAAATATCAGATTATAGCTGTGATAATGTTTCGGAAAGCGAAAAAAAAATGACTATTTGCAACTGCAGTTTCTTTGTTACCGCGGCTTGGCCGCGCACCGCTATACGAGATTAGACTACTTTTACTTGCGATAAAGCGCATTATTAAATTCTTTACAGCTTATTCATAGCTTCGTTCGAATGAAAACAGCTGAAAATGCAGTTGCAGCACTTTCAAGTAAAGTTTTTTGTTAATGTATTTCTTTGACGAATTAAAATTTTGAAAAAAAATTCTTTACATGTGATTACAAGTTCGAGCATGATGAAAAACTTGATTCTAAAATGAATCGGTATTATTTATATACACGCGATCGGTTATTTATTTTTCCGTTCAACGTAGTACTTGAAAAAAAAAAAAAAATTGTAGCTTACCACATACTAGTATTTGCAAGTGTCGCAACTGCAAAAATTTTTACATACTGCGCACACAATCTTTATCACGAGTACACTATATTAAAGAGTACAAGAATTTTGATTTTCGCGTGTATAACTAAAATCATTTTTTTGTTTCGTTAAGTGTCAGCGCAACTATATTTTAAAATTTACGCGACCAATTGATCTCGGAATATTGAAACGTATTTTTGGATACATTCAATCGTCAAATACGTCTGCAAGTGTCTGTAAGTTTTTCGAGTGTGTGTTTTGATTGCAAGTGCGAAGCTCAAAACTTGCACCGCAGCGCTAAAACTCTCCTAAATTCTGCCGCTGTAAATTATACATACGTATACCGCGAATAGCAATTGTTCTACCTACGTATTAGCGCAACAAAAAACCCCAAACTTGTTAAAACATGCTATAACAAACCTTGCACAGACTAGTGTCAGCATGTAATTTGATTTGTGCAGTTTTCTGCATATCTGCGCATGTCCGAGTCCCGCTACTACGCCTGACGTAATTTCCGTTTATGTTTCGGCTCATTGCCGTATGGAACACGCGTATACATGTATACATATAGTTGCGGCATAAAAATCAAAGGTCATCCCATCGGCGATATCGAGAAGCGTTTCTTTTGAATTTCTATCGCGAAGGATAGTCTGCGCCGCGGTGCATGCACACGCGCCCTGACGTCATCCACTCATCTTGTGCATGTAATACATCGCCTATAGCCTTACGCGATCTTGCGTGCTCTCTATCAAAATCGCACGTATTATATCGTCCTATCTGCTAATATAGCAGGTTTTTCGTGTATTTTATTTTAATGCGTATTATACACATAGGTTTTCGCTCCTCGTCGCAACGTTAAACTAGTTGTGAAAGTCAACGCGTATATTTATCTATATAATTTGTTATTTTTCGAATACTACAAATAGTTTTCTAGCTTCCGGAATAAAATTTACGATATCTATATATTGCGTGCTGCAAACGAATATTAAATGTTTCTAAATTACACTGTCAGAAGAAAAAGAGATCTGCGATATATATAGAGTAAAATCTGTTTAATCCTTGTATGAGATATAGAGGAGCATGGCTACATTCGTGTACGCGCATGTGCACACAAACAAACTATTTGGATTTCCTAATTGATTTTAGATATTTATAAGTTTTTTTTGCTTTTTATAAAGTTGGACTTTACATAAAAACGATTCTGAAACTAAAAATTACAAATTTTAGCACTTAATAAAAATTTATCAACAATTTTCAAAGACTATATATATATATATGAATGATAAAGAGTCACTGCAGCGCATATCAACGATATCATGCAATAAAGGCTCGATAGAGAATCATTTTCTTGTTTCATTCGAGGTCGTAGCAGATATTTAAAATGGCCATAAATAACAAATTGCACTCTGCGATGATCCTTTTCCATCATACCTGTAACAGTCATGTCATTGTAACAGAGCAAAAGTTTCAGAACACGAACATTCGAGTAAGTTTTCAAAATGTGACCTACGCCGAATGGCAAATAAAAGTAAGTATGCGATGGACTCGGAAATGAGGCTTAACGAAGAAGGAACACGTTCCTCTGCCATTGACGTGACCGAGAGCATGCATCGGGTCGCGCGCGCGACGCAACCGAAATCCGATGATTCATACCGTATTGCCCACATAGCTTCTGACGAATTTTTTTTTAATCGCAATCGGGGCTCTTCAGATTCTCGCTTCTCGCTTTTCTCTCTGGTCGATTGCGTAACGATTGGAATTTCACGAATTGCCGGGCCGATTACGCGCATTACCGGTCTTCTTTCGTCAAATTTCACGTAATAACGCTATCGGCATTTGTCTGCGTTGATCCATTGCGACCGATGCACAGGTTGCAACTAATTCTTTTTGCAAATAACAACTTTTGATCAGCGTACGAAAAATTCTATCGACCGATTTGAATTGCCTTTTTTTCTTAATTCCTGCAGTTTTATCATCTTATTCATCGTTAATTGTTGCAGCCGATGTAGATTTAGAAGATATAAAGATTGCCCAATAGTAAAAAACACCCACGAAGACGATCAGTTAGAGGATAAAATTCCACAGCCGGCAATTAACCTGCAAGCGATCCATTTTCAAAGTTTCATTCCTTTTGTGCTGAACTTATTTCGAATCCAAAGATCGGGTCCATGAAAGTTGATAAAGCAATTTACAGAACTGTGCAATGTCTGAAATAAAAAACGTCGCGGTCTCGCAAAAAAATCTACACTTTACACGTAACATTAATCGCTCATTATACGCATATATATCAGGAGTGCAGCGTGCAATATTTTATTAGCAATTACAATGTGGCCTATCGTAGCTGTAAGCTTTAGCTTCTCAAAGGTAGCATTATAAGAGAGTGAGTGCGAGATCGAGGGAGCTAGAGAGAGAGAGAGAGAGAGAGAGTAGAAGAGTGAAAGAGAGACAGAGTAAGCGTCGTAGCCATGATCCATTTCCACGCACCGATGCCTTCCACTTGGTCTCTCTTTGACTGTGGAAGTGAGGGCAACGCCAAGTGTCTTTGTATATATGCTGCTGAACGTACAAGCCGACTGAACCGAGGGTCGAGAGGAAAAAATGGAAAGAGGAAAATGCAAAGTGTCGTCTTGCGAAATTTCCGACTGCCTACGCCTCCTTATCGACGCCATCGACTGCACTTGTTTCCTCCTCGAACATCTTTCGAAAAATCTTCCGAAATATTACTGATTATTTATTATATCGGGATTTTTTCCACCTTCGAGTCATTGACATTGTGAATTTGAACAATTATTTTCTCAATCTGCTTGCGTTCTGTTGGATGGCATTCACATGACAACAAATCTAAACAGAATTGAAATAAAAAAACTTTGTTACTTAATAAGGGTTTCTCCGAATATTTTGTCTTACATTATTTGCATAAAGTATATCAATGCTGAATGCCATATTCGCTCTAACTCATTGAATCATACGCGTATTATATTCGGAGCGATTGGAACTGCCGATATTCATAGCCATTTCGTACCCATGTGGTTTGCACAATGATTGAGAAGATTATTATACTCAGCAGTAAAAGGGCTGCTAAAATGATCGTTTTATTTCCTTTCCCTTATTTCGTTCACAAGAAATTGTGCTATCACAGAATTATTAAGAGTCCATTTTTGCCGCCGCTTTGTCGGCTATGTAGACAATATTTTTATTTATTTTTTTTTTCAAGAATCAAATAACCGATCGCGCAGATGAACGGAGGTCGGTGAGAATTGGAGCGCGAAGCAATCAATCGCGGTCAGTTCAATCAAATCCACTTGTGTTTACGGCTGCACCTTCCGTTCATCATGGTGCGACTGATTGGAATTGTGATAAAAAAAAATCACTACAGCCTTTCTTAATGTTGTTCGCTGTGTAACTGCAAAGATTTCGTAAAGGATTTTTATCAATTTCAATGCTATATATAATAAGCTCTAGATTTTCACGTTTGATTAATACTTTGATTTTTAATACGTACGATTTGTTCATGAAACTATATTTCTCGTAGGAAATAAATATTTAACTAGTTGTGAAAAACAATTGAACTGCCTCAAATTTTTTCATGCACCTAAAAAAATTCAAAATATAATTAATTGGTATCATTTTTTTATTTTCAGCTAAAAGTGCCTCTAAAAATCAACTTTAACGCACGCCCGAAGGATGTTCAAGTATCAATAACAAAGAAACATTTGAAATGTGGTATCAAGGGTCAAACACCTATTATTGACGGCGAATTTCCACACGAGGTTAAGCTTGAAGAATCTACCTGGGTTATTGAAGATGGAAAAGTTCTATTGATAAATCTAGAAAAAGTAAGAAAATTGATTTGATTGATAATTCTAAAATTTTGCGTCTAAGTACTTATACTTCTGATTCCTTTAAACAAAATTCATTTAAATCGCTTTTATTTATATTAAATATATATGATATTTATGTCTACTATAAAAATTCATATTCAAAAGCTATTTTCATTAAATATTACTAGGTCAAGATTTTCTTAAAGTTTAAAATTTAATGCTTTCATTAATTAATAAAAGTTTTACTGATAAATGAATCTTACGAATTGTTTTAGGTAAATAAGATGCAATGGTGGGCTAATGTGGTAACTAGCGATCCTGAAATCAGCACGAAAAAAGTTAATCCAGAGCCTAGTAAACTATCTGATTTAGATGGTGAAACTCGAGGTCTCGTCGAAAAAATGATGTATGATCAACGTCAAAAGGAACTTGGTCTCCCAACGTCCGATGAACAAAAGAAGCAAGATGTTATCAAAAAGTAAAATTTATTTTTTTAAAATTTACTATGTTTTGCATGAGAAATAACGAATTTCTTAAAAATGTCTTAAATTTATAACTTATCTTAATTTTTCAGGTTTATGGAACAGCATCCAGAAATGGATTTCTCAAAATGTAAATTTAATTAAGCATGTGCACAAAAATGGATTTATGCTTACACGTTTATTATGATGGAAGATCAAACATGGGGAACAAAATCGAAAACGGTTGAGTTATCCCGTTATATTCACATTCTTTTATAATAAAACTACTTTCATTCTTATTTTTTTAGTTTCGTTAGCTAATGCAGGATCGCAATGATACGAAAAATATGTGGTAATAAGTTTCCCAGCACAACATTAATTTAGTTAATAGGTATTGTTTAAGAACAATCTATTTGTTATGCGACTTTTTATAATTATTTTTTAAAGGCACTTTAAAAAAATCAATTATAAATGTTAATTTAAAGTACACTATATTCTTGAAATTATTTGAAATAATTAAAAAACTAATGATTTCTATATTGGAGTTTTCATTTTGATAATAACTGATATGTATACTGTTATTTTTAAACTATTATTTTTCTGTAAAATTACATACAAAAAATAGTTAAACACCACATTCTTTTAAAAAAGAGAATACAGTTGCATGCGTTAATTGGTCCAGTAGGTCATACGAATTCATGAGAATTATTAATTAAAGCGATTTCACACCAATTAAAATAGTGCATTCTTGAATAAGCATAAGATCTAGTTCATTTTTAAGAAATAAATTAATATTTATGTTGTAATATTGACTTTCTTGTTCCATATCTCTTATATTTAGAAGATTATTAGTAGTTTTATAAATTAATATCAAATCATACATTATAGAGACCTATAAGTCCATAAGTGAGAGTAACGGTGGTCACGCAATTTTCAATTACAATTGAAAAAATATAATTTTTCTCTCTCTTTAACATTTAGGATCGAATGTTAAATGATTTTATAAAAAGTCTTATCATACTGAGAAAATTAACAATCAACCTTGCCACAAATCTTTACGTTCTAAAAGCATAGCATGTGACACTTTAGTTCATGATGATCGATTTTTCACCCAAATTATTACACTTCAACTTAGTGTCCGATAACTCTAGTTATCCAATTTACGTAATTTGATAGTCTTGCGTAGATGCCATATTTTCCACGTTTTCCACAGCCTTCCCCAAAACTAGTTATTCCAAAAATAGTCCACGGATGATCATTTTTCTCTGGGTCTTTGCAAAGCAATGGACCTCCACTATCACCTGCACAAGAATCCATTCTACCTCGACGATAGCCGGCACAAAACATGTTGTTGGTAATTTTGTAATCAACATAGACGTTTCGACAATTTTCATCGGAAACTATAGGTATCTGAAATGAAATAGTTACTTTTTACAAAATTGCGTGGTGAATATTAATCAGTCTAATTTCCGTTTAATATGAAAAGGCTTTGGCAGAATTGACGCCTTTTTCAGGTCTGAATTAATATTTGCATATTGAATTTCATCAATAAAAATGTTCTAATTTAAAAAGCAAAATCAATAGAAAATTAATCAATAGATTTCATAAAAACGTTGCAGCTACATGAAATTGATTTTAAGGTGCAATTTTCATAAAAAAAAAATAATTTCAATTTACGTGCAGTTTGTACCTTTGCTTCATGAAGAACATCTGTGCCGAAATCGTGAGAAGCATTAGCCTTACCCCAACCAATGATCGTACACAATTGGTCGGAAGGTAAATCTTGCCAAGGGGCTGGTAAACAAGCGATCCCCCTCGAATCCGAAGGCGTCAATGTGATTGGTAGTCGTAATAAAGCAATGTCATTGTCAACGGTGTGCGCATTATACTTAGGGTGAGTGACGGAATAATGCACCTACAAATTATAATAAATTTAGTCAGTCTCTATAAAATGCCAGATTTTATAATTTTCTAAAATATTTTGAAAACTATTGGTACCTTTAGTTCAAGCTCAGAGCCTTCTTTGATAAAAAGGTTGTACTCTCCTATACGAACAAAAAGCCTTTTTCTAACACAGTGAGCAGCAGTAAGTACCCATTGTGGTGAAACTAGTGTACCGCCACAAAAGGCTTCCTAAAAAAAATTGTATTAATAAGAATATTAAACATCTTTTATTAACATCTATTTAATTAGAATGCGAGGAAGGAAGAAGTGCATGAACAAGAAATAAAATAATATCTTTATATAACAGTGTTAATTGTATTTAGCAGCTGGTATTACTCTATCTGAGCATCCATATAATTCTTATCAATTATTTAGCGATTTAGCCTAACGCGATAGCTTATCAGAAATTTATCGATTTTGACTAAAATTATAATTAAATTCTTGGCGCATGATCAAATTTCTTATTGTTTACTTACACCATATCTATTTAAAACAGCAACTTGCCATGGCCAACCACCCGGAGCGGTTGGACGGCCACCAATGATCCTCGTAAAATATGACAGCCTCGAGTTCTTCTTTGACACACCACATTTCCAGCTTTCTTCTTCATTCGTCGTCAAATTCTCAATACCGTTTATATTGAGATCATATTTATCTACCATAAAATCTAAATCGAAATTATCAATATTAAGATTAAATCGGTATGATCGAATACAATCACGTACTGTAAATATTTTAATTATTGTCCGACCTTTAGAACGCCGCTGTTTTGAAAATATGAAAGTGTATAATATACAAATGAGCGTACATAAGATCTCAAGCTATTCCAAAAGTAGGGGCAGGAAACCATAGATGTATATCGTATACGACATCATAGCGGCGGTCTAAAGATTAAAGACAATTAAAAGGAAAATGATATTCTTTCCAGCAGATTTTATGATAAAGTCTTACCGTTACTAAAATCTTCATAATTATCAGGCACTTTTCGTCGAACCCACCTGTGACAATAAGTTCCGTCTGAATAGCAATAGGCACTTTCACGAATCACGTCCTTCCGACACACACCGGGTATTCTGCACCATCTATACATCAATAGTAAATAAAACTATAGTATCATTATATTCCAGTAGCACTTGCAAGCGTTTGAGCAGAAAAATATACTTGTAAGTCTTCTAACCTGTGACGCTGTGTAGTGCAGGAGCGCGTGCACGTTGACCACTTGCTCCATTTCCCATAATGACCAGTAAACCAGTCTTCGTTTTCTCCCTTATTTTTCCCTCGCCCGTGGCGCGGTTGTGCTTCCTCCGGTATCTATCAGAAGATTTATTACTTGAAGCTCCAAAAATTCTATCTAATTTTGAAGAATCTAAGTTATACATGTACGGCACAGATTTCATTTGGAATTTAAGTTCAGATGGATAATAGCAACCTTTTAAGTAAGGGGACGATTGCTTTTTAACACTCCAAAGGTAAGAATGAAAATAGGTGGAAGTCTCGTTTACCGCCACCTCTGAAATTACCATCAACAAAACTTTTTTTTTTAACCAGAAATTAATCATTTAGAGTGAAAATGTTTCATTTAAGAAAAGAATTATTATTAAATACAAGACTTAACCCAAAAGAATTATTTTTCTTTATTGTAATGTAAATATAAAATAGTAAAAATGTCTAATGAATCACGTAACGAGGCTCTCGAGGTGACGGTGATTAAGACTAACCCTATAATATTCAAGTATGAATGAATGCATATATATAAATATACCTTTACAATGCGAAACTGACGAGACTTTCTATTAGCTGCTCTTTGCTGATGATGTTTGCATCTGGTTTGTCGTCCAGCTCCTTCGTGAGCACAGACTCGTTCCTCCTATAAATTGATATAGATTTATTTTCTTATAACTATTCTATGTGAACTGTTTCGATTTCGCAACTTACTCGCATAATGGCGTTGCCACATCTCTTTTTGATTCGGCATCGCTTGACGCGGTTCTGCGAACAGTACCTGTCGCAGACGGACCAGTCGCTCCAGCTGGCGAAGTCAGTTAGGTACGATGAACCTGAAAGTCAATATTTTAATCAACTCAAATTATTCAACGAAAGTTCTTTTCATTTTTTAAAAAAAAAAGAAGTAAGTACTGATTCCTCCATGTTGCATAAAAACTCGACATTAAAAAACTATTTTGGATTATCGGACTAATTTGTGTGAACCATATTTCTATATAGAGTTAAAAGTATAAATTTGACGGTATATATAGTACACTTGAGTGTACTTGAGTATACATTTTGAGACTTCCTTATTTTTCGTATATATTACATTATATCTATCAATCAGAACATCTTTTAAGCGCGTACACAGTTCGATTTCCTAAGAGATTTTTGTTTTCCTGTATCGAATTGTAATGCTATTAATACTGTAGATAATTGTATGTTAAGTATATCTTGTAATAAAATATGATAAGAATATCCGAACATCATTGAGAGAAACGAAAGTAAGGCGTCGAAATCATAATTGGTATATTTTAATGAGTTTTCCCAAAACATCTATACACAATATGAGTAAGAAGAGAAGCAATTTTAACACATAAATTGCTCACTTGCTTTTCATGCGTCACAATGATAAAATGCTTGTGTACTGCTTCATACGATAACGTTAGCATGCACATAACCAATTGCAAATATTATAGCCAATAGGTACATTGAATTATTTTAGCATTTCGAGTCATAAAAAAATAGTCAATCATTTGGCATATTATTACTAAGTGCATCTATATAAGTGACATGTTTGCAATAAAAACGTTTTTGTGATAAGTACACTAAAATTTTTAATGATCGAAAAATTTTTCGGACACTTAACTCTTTTGTTCATTGTGTGGTTTTATAAAAGTAATGAAGTATACGCGGCTTACCATTTTGTGATAAATCGTTGTGCGTGCTCTGCTTGAAATGTTGCTTCTCATGAACTTGCGGTACTTTTTGTTCGACGTCCAGGGCTTTATCCAAATGCTACAAATAAAAGAATGAAAATAAAAGTATGAGCTTCGATTTTTAAAATTAAAGTTATATTTTAAATCACAAGTTACGCGAAATGAAAAAGTTTTTTATTCTGACGCATAAGGATCTCAATATATGTGTATCGACTACGGTGTATCGTATTCCATATCGGCGCGCTATTGCCTGATTAGAAAGAATAAGTATCGAATTCACCGTACTTCTGCGTGCGTAGCCCTTGAAAAGAGAAGTACATGTATACGTATGCTTATATGGTTTTCTTAACAAGGTACCACGCGAGATTGCAGATAACGCAATACAGGGAAACATTCTTTTTCTTTTACTTTAATTACTCAGCTTGAATATTCATTTGAACTGTGTCTGAAGGGCATATGAATTTGAAATATTTGTAAATTGAAGTTTTTAAATTGGATCGAAAATTTGGTGGTATTGTATGACTTGGAACCCTGTTACTAAGAAAACGAGACGGTGGAAAATCCTTTAAATAGATTGTCGCTCTCTTGTTTTAATGAGGCAAGGAGCTTTCAACTTTTCAAAAACGTTTTTTCTCCGGCATGGATTTCCAGTGACTAAGTAATATGTGCAATTTGCTTATTAATTATTAACATTTTGAATGAATGTTTCTGCACTTAAGTAGCTATTCAGTAACATCGGTATATTCACGTAACGTGACTCACCTGAGGTGAAGCATCTCGTCTCTATTGTCAATTTATATATGTCAATTTTGGTAAACAGTCCTTTTCAAATAAAATACTTATCTACTTATTTACAGTTAGCGTAGTACAGCTAAAGGAAAAACTCAAGACCATAATTCATAAAACGCTAGAATGATGCACGGTTTTAACTATTCACATAATACGTTTTATTTAAAAAGTAATATAAGAAAGTGCGTACATTTTTAGAAAATGTTTCTATAGGATCTATAAAAAATAATTTTTGACGTTTTGTGTATGAACTTGTTTATTTTCGCATCTGTAAATATCAGTAAACAGAAAAATCTAGAAGCTGACACTACTCAGATAACTATCAGTACTCAAGTAATCAATGAATGACTAAATCATAACTATCAATAATAAATCTTGACAAGAGCTGAATCGATGTTGATTTACCAAGCCTTATTTTTTCTTTTACGCATGCACTTGTGGCAAAAAATATCTTCTCCAATTGATGCATGTATTTTTTATTATAATTATTATACATTTTCGTAATTCTTACAAATTTTACATTTGTATAAACGTATATATGAAATGTCAATGCATTGCTCTAATTTGGGAATGTGCCTCTTTAAATATATATTGGAATAAGTACACTAATATAATAATGTTTGTATTTCTACGTACACCATTAGCTCAGAGTTAGTAGGTCTAATAATGCTTTGAGAAAACTCAATCGAAACTTTCTCAAGTGCTCGTAGACTATTGCAATATATGGACATTTAAAAAGTGAAATAGGTAGGATTTGTTTATATGCAAAGCCGTACGTGAATGCAGCTGGTCAATTTAAATTCTAGCACTTGACTTACAAATTTACGCGGATATTAAATTGACATTTTTTGCTCTACATATACAAGCTCTTTTTTATTTCCACTCGCACGAGTCGAGAGGCTCTTTTCAACGTGCAAAGCGTTACAAGCACTGTACGCAAACAATTTGACTAATTACAGGACGCGATGCAAAAGTACGACAGGAGTGTTATAGCGTGCGCGGGAGAGAGATAGAAAGAGAGAGAGAGAATGAGAAGAGATGTAGGAGTGCTGAGACTGTTGAGAGAGCGGGTATATAGGTAACAGCCGCGCGGCACGCTTTAGTCTGCGGAGCTGCTTTCGGAATTCGGAGTTGTGTCTTGTGTGTCGCATCTGCCGCTCGCACCGATACACACATTGGCATCATGTGTTCCTTCCACTTTAGTTTCGAGACAATCCAAGACAGTGTTCGAGTAGATGCGAATGCTGGGAAAACGATTTATTCCAATAGCCACTGCTTCAAAAGCTTTGAAATTTCGTGATCGTTGCGCCAGCGCAATAACATCCGCAGAGCGAAACGATATATAGCGGAGCAAAAGCCCCCCCCTAATAAAGAGTCGAGCAGAGCAAAAGGCGAGCAAAGAGTGACAAAAGGTTACGAAAAAAAAAAGAAAAAAAAAAACTGGTGTGACGAGCAACATTACGTAAAAGCGCGATTAAAGAGCTCGGTAAGGCTGGAAAAATCGGGCTGAAATTGACACAAAGCGACAGATAGCTGCAGGTGCAGCACCGAAGGAAGGCGGGAATTCGAATCATCGGATCTCTCGAGGCACGGCGAGTAAAAGAGGGCCGAGGTGCAGAGAAAGTATATATTGGGTACGAATCGAGTGAAAAGGAGAAGGAGAGAGAGAGAGAGAGAGAGAGAGAGAGAGGGAGCAAAGAGAAAAAGGGAATGGGGCTGCGCTCACGAGACGGGAGCAGAGAGATGAGACACTCACCGGTCGCGGAATCTCGGCGCGCACCAACTCGGCGAGGGTCAGGACGTAGGCGAGCGCGATTACGGCGACTGCGGCTGCGGTTATCATCTTGGAGTGCGCGGGTCAGTAGTCGGGTGCCTTGGCGTCCAGCGCTCGCACACGCATCGCCTCATGATGATGCTCGCTCGTCCCTTGCTGCTGTCGCTCGCTGCTGCTGCTGTTGCTGCTGTTGCTGCTGCTGATGCGGCCGCCGCTTGGCCCGCTGGCCGTAGTCTACTGCTCAACTTTGCTCACTGCCGTCGTCGTGCCGTCTGCCCAGCGTCTCTCTCTCTCTCTCTCGCTCTCTCACTCTCTCTCTCTCTCTCTCTCTCGCTCGGGAGCGCGCGCCAAAAACGCCGACGCCGCCACCTCCTCGCGGTCGGACGAGGGTCCGCGCACTGCGACGAGACGAGTGCACATGCCTGCAGCACTCGCGGCGAACATCGTCGCTCTATAAATATTCGAAGCGGCCAGAGAGCTCGAGAGAGACGAGGGGCCCGACAACGTGCTCGACGACGATCGTGACGACGGATACGCCGCCGAGAGTCGCCCAACTCTTTTTGCTCTTATATATATCTCTCTCTCTCTGCCCCCCTTCCCCCCTCTCTCTCTCTCTCTTTCGCTACTCTTTTCTTTTGCGCACTTGTGCACGAGTACTGCACGACCGACGATCGTTTTCATCTTCGGCGACAATCACGCAGGCTTAATTACAGGGTATACCAGTCTGCCGAAGAAGCCGTGTACGGATTCTTGGTCCTTGGCGAGGAGCCGGACACTTTTAGTCGAGCCGGGACCATTACATTTGTCTATTTTATACAATATAGGATAGATGAATCGTTATTGTAATTTGGATTCAAACCGTTTCTCCGTGGATCTTACAAATTTTTCATTCTCGCAATATTTTAACTAACCCTCTATATATACCGATTTTGCATTCTATAAATGAATATTGCCATTTTCACCACAACTAACGATTGGGTGGGTGGCCCTGTATAATATTTTCACGCTCGCGGCTCTGGACCGCGAGGTTGCGATGGGGGAACCAAATTTAAAATAAATTTCTGAGAGGCAAGAGCTTGCACGTGCAGGCACAAGTTGGGGATATACGAGGAACGGTAGAATAACTAGCTATGCCCACGGCGTAGGGGTGCACTTTACTGCGATCCCTCCTTTACTGCACTTTTCGAAAATGTTCGCTTTAAAAAAACATTTAACTGAACTGAACTGAAATGAACGTCGCTTCAGTAGAAATTTAAAATTTTCTACTGAAGCGACGTTATAGTGTCATTAGAACACCAAATTTAGTATTTTAATTCGTAAATTATGAGTTAAAAGACAAAGCTTGACTGAATACACTAAAAAGTATAAGTATTTGATGAAAGGCAGTATATGAAAACTCGTGAAAAACCATAATAAAACATGAAAAAATTATTGTATAACAGAATGTGTACAAATTAGATATGTTAAGAAAGTAGAAAAATTGATGACTATTAACAAGTAGGTAGTCATAAAAATGCATAAATATAAGTACTGTGTATCTCCTGCAGAGTGACTAAAATAAACCCCAATTTTGATCTTGTAGGGTCATGTTTTTTCGTCTTTTATGAGATTCGCAAATAGTGCTGAAAAATATATATTTTTTCAGAGAAATGTTTTATGTTGCAAAAAAGAAATAAGTTTATACTTTAATAAATGTTAAAGGCAATTGAATGAAATTTAAGTAGTTTTCTATAAATAATAAAATTTTCGACTCATTATTAGAATTAATTAGAGAAAAAATGATAAAAAATGCTTTTAATCGATTTGAAGAAGTAAAAAACGTAACATAATTTAGCAGTGATTTTTATATGCAAAATAGTGATTTTCCCATAAATCAAAAGAATATTGAAGGCAGTAAGTAACTTACATAGTTATGCACCACATGTTCAAAAAAAATCATATCAAAAAGTCAGCTGAAAAATCATCTTATTATCAGGGAATAAATAACGATCTTTACCATTTTCGCAAAAGCTTGACTATTTTTACTACGTCCAGTTATACTATTCTAGTATATCAAATTTATGTTTCATTCCGTTGACTAATGTCGAATCGTTTCTCCTGCTTTAGCAATACACAAAAGCGGGTCCCTTCAAGAATCTATGAGTAAAACGTGAACATGCTAAAATAGTTGTACCTATGTACTTTAATGGACGATCTTGATCCTGGCAGAGTTGCACCAATCAAAATATTCGAATATGAAAAAATAAAGATTTTTTTGTTATCTTATGCATAATATGCACTTGCGTAAGTTCAAGTTTTTAAGTTAAATACCGGTGAAGCCCAGCTATACTGACTGTACCTCAGTAGCTATTACACTCAAATGAGTCAATAAAATTTAAATAAGAACGTATAATAATTTATAAACGTGTATAAATCTACAACGGTTGTACGCTTATACAAAAACTATTCAAACAAATTTTCAATTTGGGCTATGCACCTGAGTCTCGTATTAACTTTCACTTCTATTATCTATCAATAGATCCAATATAGGTATATTATACGTTTTATGATATAGTATGCGTAAAGTGCGCTAAGTAAAGTTGCACATAACGTATTTTTCTATATTTTCAAATGCAAAATAAAATATTGTTTACAACAGGGCGAAAAATATTTTTTGGTATTTGAGCCATAAAATTCAATTTTACGGACTGTTTCAGTCCGTATAATTCGATTTTACGGCTAGTCCTTATAATAAAAACAATTCTAAAATGAACCATTTTACGTTAATAAATTGAATATGTTGATGACGGACTGTATATAAAATTGAATTTTACAAACTAAAAATCGTACGGAAAATAAGATTTTACGTCTATGATATAAAAAAAAATTGTTCGTCACACGGCCGTAAGATTTCACGGCCTCTTGTGACCGTGCGATACTCGGACCGGCTCATCTGGACCTCGTATACGCGACGATTAACACTCGAGCTGTGAAATCGCATTTTACGGCCTTATGACGAAAACTACTATTACAATTTTACGTGGTCTTGATTCACTCGGGCTGGCTCCCTCGTGTAAGACGTTCGCACGCGTCTGTGAAAAAGTTTACGCCATTGTTATGAAAACTATTATTATTAATTAATAAAACATTAATAAATAAGCATTGACTAATTTTTGCAAACAAAATATTAGATTTTTTTTAAATTGAATCTGTTATCTAAATTGCCTAGTGACGTTTAGTAATGAGTTATCTAAATTGACCAATTCCTCCTGTATTTCCACCAATTTCAAGCCAAAACGCCTCTTTTAGCTTAAGGGGATGCCGGAGTCGCCTGTTTTACCGGCATTAAGTTTTTCAAACTTTTCTACTTAAAAAATTAACCAATTGATTTGAAACTTGAAGAGATGATAGAATGATCATAAATAAACCGCGCTCAGCCCAGACATTTTCCAAAAATCAAGTAATATGGAAGCTAGAGAAGAAAATATCTAATATTTACTAATTTCAATTTAATCCACGAGATGGCGTGATTCTAACTTGGCAATTATGTTTCAAACAGAAAATATTACATTTACGTAATTTATCGGTAATCCCAGGGCTGAGCGCGCTTCATTTATGATCATTCTATCATCTCCTAAAATTTCAAGTCAATTAGATAATTTGTTAAAGAGAAAAGTTTGAAAAACCTTGTGGGTATTTTGATGTAGTAAAGGCGGGAAATTTAAATTTTAGTGACTCCGACGTCCACTTAAAATTGGTGCACATTCAGGACATAATTCTATAATTGTTTACTGGGTGCTCATTAAATATACGATTTAATCTTTAAATTGCACGCGCATCAATTTTTTGCACTGTTTTATCGACCCATATAAAAAATGCAGTTAACATGTAGGGTACAATTAGCTGGTACAATACTACAATTGTAGGTACTGACTACTGACTCAGTACACTCAGGTGCATATTGAAATCATTTCGAATTATATTTCTATTAACAAAAATTTACATGCTTTTCGATTCGTCACATATACTAATAACACTTACAAAAATTTTTATCTTATATATATATATATATATTTACAAAATATTAGTGTTTATGGGGAATATGGGAATAGGAAATAGTGACCAGTTTCTCTACCTTACCTACCTTGTATACTTTGGAATCTCTGTTAAAAGTATTATTTTAAAAATATATATTTTTCATGTTTTGGGTTTCTTCCTTTGAATATATCTTTAAGATTCAAAAAATTTTGTAGATTTTTTTAAATAAAATACATATTAAATTGAGAATACATTCATTAGAATTTATAAATTATTTATAGGTGCCTTATTCTAATAAAAACTATTTATTTAATGTTTTCATTATTTTGATCTTTATCATTTATTCAACAAGTATCTTTCCCTTTTTTACACCACAGAAAAATATTTTGAAAATAACTTAAGCGCAATTATTACAAATTTACAATAACTCTTTTTAGAATAAAATTGAGTGTATAACAATGATTACAAAATAACTCTAACATTGCATAAAAATAATATAATTTGTGCTGCTATTTATTTAGCAAAGAGTAATGATGAATAGTTGTTCATTATAAGTAAAATTCATTTTTTACAATATAATAAGTTTAAAAATTCTATTTTTGATAATTACATAGTTTATTTTCTTTTACGCTTAAATTATGAATTGTGAAGAACTTTATTAAAAGCATTGTAGGATGTTTCTAAATCAAATATCAATTGTCTAACTTGAGTATCTGATAGTTCATCTGATGCAGACATATTATTTAAAGTTTGCAGCCATTCTGCAACTTTTTGTTTTCCATCAAAATCACTTGGCAATATGCTAAGTCTATTCATAGTATCTACCAAATCTCTAAGATCTGGATGAAGTTGATCCATAGCTTTGATTTCCAAGCGTAGTTTGTCCATAAGTGTAATAAACAAAGAAACAATGTCAGCAATACATTTAGATGTATTGCCTTTGTCATCCTTGATAGTAATTGGTCTATCCTCTTTGATCCTTTCAAGTGCAGCTGGACAGTCAAGACGAAAAGCTCTGGCAAAGGCATCGATTGTTGGAAATTGGTCACTTTGAACCTAATTTAATTATAAAATCCAATTTTATTTAATAATATATAACTAAAAATTTTTAATAACATTTGAATCAAGAAATGTTTTGACTTTCTAATAAATTAGAAAATTTTATACCTGTTTAAAAGCAGCTCTGTATTGAACTAATAATTTACTGCATGCTGCAGTATACTCTTTAGGTGTAACACAGTCTCTGATATAAGCTTTCTCTAAATGTTGTAGAGTATTCACAACAGCGTATAAATCTGCTTGATTATCATACTTTTCACGTTCTCTAGCATTTTTGTATAATTTTACTTCTTCGTAAAGCTCTGGTCGATCTTGAGATATTGACATTTTCTGGAAAAAGAAGCAGAAGTGGCTTGTCTTGATTAAATTACATGATTTTTCACGTGAATCAAGTGTATTTTAATGTATTATTTTAAACAATTAACAAATCAGACAGTTGACACAATGCATTCATATATAAAGTAATTAAATTTGAGATTTAAAAATGCTTAAATTAATTTACTTGCATTGTTGAGATTATTACAAAGGGAAAGAAAATACTGTCTAAAAACAAAGAAAAATGATTTGTATTATTGTCTGTATGTTTACCTTATTGTATTTTCTTACAATGCTATATTTGATAATATTTCTATAATTTATACTGTGCAGATTTTATCAATCAAATGGTGTATACAAATGTTTGGTAAGAGAAACAAAAACATTCTCTTTCTTAGCTTCTTACATAGAAATAAGCAAGCCAACTGACGGCTGAGACTCTGAGTTGACGACGGCACAAGATTTTATGACTCACTTCTAAATTCTTGAGAAATTTTCGTCATCAGATGGCGTTACTGGGACATTTAAAGACTTAGCCCCTAATATAAATAATTTAAAAGAATAAAAAGGACAAAAAATATATATAAAATTAAATTGCTTCTATATAATATCTATATGTGTAATAGTAGAATGTAGTAACGTATATTTTCTATTCTACTCTTGATTTGTTAGCACTGGAGCGATGTGTTCCGTATGGCCATTAACTAAACTTATATTTTAAAAAAGCTGTCATTATCTCATAAAAAATATAATTTTGCAATTGATTAAAATAGTATCTGTAGAATAAGGACTATGTCCTCAGTCCTGAATGATTTCAATTCAAATATTTTTACAGCAACTATGTATTGAATTATTCAAGCTGAGGAGTAAGGTTAGGGTAGAAACCCTCACATGCGCTTAATATGTCTATAGACTACTTATACGATATTTTGTAAATACTCAGTCTCTGCGCAGTGCGCACTATTCTATACACCTATATTGAGTATGCAATAGAGAAAGATAGAGAGAGAAAGAGAACCTAAACTCGCGACGTGTTAGCATTGGTGATTGGTATTCTGCAACTCCTAGAATAAGCGCAACGTCGAGTCTGCGTACAGCAGTAGAGGCGGCGTAGGCGGAAGGTACAGCATTACATCCCACAGTCTTAACTGGTTTACAGTACACTGTACAGCTAACAGAAGTGCGCAGGGTGCAGCTGTGTGCAGCCACTCCGTATGTCGTCAGTCAAATCCGTCAAAACAGACAAAAATGGCGGAACAAAACGAAAGGAATCAGTTGCCGCCCGGTTGGGAATGCAGATACGACGGCAAAAGTGGTCGCGCGTGAGTTGGAAATCTTGATTTTACATTTTCTGTAGATTAACAGACTACCTGACTGCATCTACTGTGCGATTGCCTTGGGCGATTTGCGTCAAATGCATTTTTTTCTGTGATAACAATAACTGTTTTTCACTTCCTATCCTATAATTACATTTTAATATCTTTTTATGCTAAAGTTTTCTTTATATTCTACTAAGTACATTCTGTTAGTTGCTCCATTATATGTCAAACTCAAAGTAATTGTAATTAAAAAAAGTAGAAATTTTAGTTTAACATTATTTGAATAATTCACAGTTCTTAGTTTATATCTTCTTTTATTACCATACATTTAACACAAAATTAATTTTTTTAGATATTTTATAAATCACTTCAATCGTTCAACAACATGGGAAGACCCACGAGTGCGTTACTGGCAGTATGCTCAATATATCCAATCACAGAATTCAACCACACCAAGTTCAGGAACAACAGATCATCCAAGCGAATCAATTCCATTACAGGTTGGTTCACGCTTATACACAATTTACAGTTGAAGTACCGAGAGCTTGAAAGCTTTCCGTATACTTTTATTTGCACACAAAAACTACAATTTAGATATCCCTTGTATACCACTATTGCATAGCAGCCACAAAATCCTAAGTCATTTTCAGAATTCTTTCAATAATTAATATTTATTTTAAGAAATTTTGAAATAATTTCTGATTATTTTTATTCTACTTTTCTAATAAATATTGTACAAATTCTATAGTGTAATTCATGATAATTTTTTTAACTCTGAACTATTTAGTAGAAAATATTAAAATAGATTTATTAAATTACAATATATAAAGATAGACTTGACATGATAAATGTAGGAATTGTATAATATTGAGAAGCTACAATACGAATACAGAGATTGCATCAAATATATGTACATGATAAACACTTGAATGTGTTTAATTAAGTAAAAACCTTTTTTGAATACTTGTGACTTTGCACGCTGCTTTTCTTTGGATTGTCATGTTTAATAATATGGCAACAGATGAGTGGAAATACCACATCAGGATATACAGTTTACTCAGGAGCTCACAGAGCTCCACAAGTTTATCCAACTCCTTCGCCTTATCGTAATCCACAGCCTGCATTTTTACCTCCAAGTTTACAGGTAGGTAAAAGTGCTGCCTCCAGAAAAAGTCAAAACTTAGGTCTAGCGTCAAGTTCAAGTGTAGCTATAGATACAAATAGATTTTTATATGTTAAAACAAGATTTGCAGTTATGACAAAAATTTTAATTTTTTTATAATTTTGTTTAGGACTTGAAAACTCCATTGTCCACGCGCTCTGTCAGTGGTTTAACAAATAGGCTTGGTGAAATGACGATTGGATCTCCTACCCCCATTAGAAACATTGAAACCAGCTTAATGCAGAATAATGATGTGGAGCTACAAGTGGCTAAAATCAATGGCATGTTTCCTACAGTATCTGATACACATATTCGACTATTATTAAAAAAGTAAGTTTTTAAAAATGTAAATACTGGTGAAGGCTAAATTTCAACAAATGTTCATAATAATGAAGCTTTCTGCGATTTTTTCTAATCTATCTTAACAACTTAAGTGCTTTCATGATACTAACGCTTTGATTTTTATTTTTTTCTGTCAAATACTTTTTGAATGTCGCGAAATTAACAACCTGAATTTGAGCTTTCTGCCAAAAAAAAGCACATTGTAACTCAG
This sequence comes from Megastigmus stigmatizans, assembly GCA_900490015.1. Taxonomy (NCBI): domain Eukaryota; kingdom Metazoa; phylum Arthropoda; class Insecta; order Hymenoptera; family Megastigmidae; genus Megastigmus; species Megastigmus stigmatizans. The sequence continues at coordinate 47,056 of UELV01165068.1, read as the reverse complement.
GAATGGGTAATTATATAATTTGAATTCTATACATAAAACTTAATTAATTTTAAACTTTGTGTTTCTCGTTTTGTATTATTATTGATTTTGAAAAAAATTGAAAATATTATTTAAAAAAAGTTGTAAAAAACCGTGCGTCATAATTATTTTTTTCGCGTCATGTTTTATAATTCAAATTAGCCCATCCCTGTTATCAGTTCAAGTGCTAAGCGCCCAGCCGATCTCTTTCAGATACCATAATAGGCCAGCTTTGGTTGTGAGCGCTCTACAAGTTGAGAAGAATCCACTTTGTCAGCCGGGACCTTGTACGCCCATCGGCGTGCACTCCAGCTACGCAATACCGAGATGGCGACTTCCACCCCACGCTATTCACGCAGCTCTCACACTGAGTCCACCCCGGGGCGTACGGCCGACCCCACATTCCCCAAAAATGAAACTTAGGTTCATTCCATTCTTAACAGTGTCAAAACCAGTATTTGGATGCTAGATGTTAATATTGTATATCTATGTATGAGAAAATTAGGGTGAGAAGAGAAAGAAAATGTTTTCTGATTCTGGTTTTTAATTTTATCTATCAAACATTATCTAAAAATGATTTTCGGATCTAAACAAAAATAAAATTCTTTTAAAAAGATTCTAAAGTATTTAAATAAAAGCGTAATATGCAGAAGTAAGATTTTTGGCATCAGAAAATATTTTTCAGTAAAATTGTGTATTTAATAATCATTTCACCAAATACTAAGAAAGTAGTACTATCTTAGCCCTTAGATATTTGGTGTATTTAAAAATATAAAAAATTGCATTACCAGTCTGAAAACTGGAATAAGTTTCGTAATATTGCATGTTTATCCCAGAATCTTTAAAATATGTGAACAATGTCAGTTTTTAATTTATTTTTTACAATTTGAAATCCACAATTACACTACACACTCACTTATCATAAATGAATTTATCAGAAGCTCTGAAAACTATATAACTATGTATAATTAATATTTCACTCTTAAAAATCATGGTTAACGCTTAATCTATTGCTAGAATAGAAAATATAAATAAAAAAAATAAATATAATTGTGAATTGGGACATGGAGCAAAGTACTATCTAAAAGTTTTAAAAAGCAAGTTTTAACTAATAATTTTTTTTTTTATCTTTAATAAGAATATTTTTTTATACTTGAATTATTTACAATATTTTCTACTATTTATTCTATTATCTTTGAGTGAATTTTATAAGTTTTGCTCCCGTCTCTGTTAACGAAAAATGCATACATACAGTTACTTTTATGTTTACCGATTTACATATTTTATTTCTACCCCGATCTTTTTCAGTTTCATCCCGGTTTTCAGTACCTTAGATGTTGAGTCGCATCAGTTACTCAAAACGTAGATAGGTTAGTTTATTCCTTTATGTTTTAAAAGAATGTACATATTTGTTAGAGAGTTTTCTTTGATAATTATTTCTTTTTATCTGATATTAAATTATTCATTTACTAAAGCACGCATTCTTCACTTTTGCACAAGCTTGCTCAGGTTGATGTAGAAGAAGTAGATATTGAACAGCATATTTAATATTACCAAAATATAACAATTATGTTTACATAGAAAATTCTTGCATTACTCTTTACTGTTATTATAGGAAAATGCTTTTATGAATTATTAATTTTAAAAATTATGCACAGGTACCTGAAAAATGTATTTCCAAAAGTGGATGAGTATGTACTTTTGGATACTTTAGAACAATGTGACAACAATGTCCAAAAAGCAACAGATAAATTGCTCGAGCTTGGTTATGAAAAACGTAGTCCTACTGCACCATCTAGAGCGTCTATTAGAAAAAAAGAAGAGGAAGAGAAGGTAAAACTCAATTATGTTGTACATTAAGTTTTACAAAATTATTTATACTATGCTATGGTACTAAAGTAGGAATTATATTCTTAGGCTCAAACTATTCCATCTGCTCCTACACCACCTCCTCGAATGAAAAGTTTAGAAGAAAAAAATAAGAGTAAGCAGAAAATGAATTTTTAAATTTTAATTGAATATTAAATTTCATGTGGTCACCATTTTTTTACAGTGAAAATGCGATTAATGGATAAATTTAAAGCAGTGCCAGAAAAAGTTATTTTATTGGCAATGGATAGTGTAGATTACGATGAAGAACGAGCAGCGCATATTTTAGACATTATGGTAGCAGAAGAAGCTATAAAACCACTAAATACGTCCAGTAGTCAGAGGTAACTGTTTAATAAAATGTAATAAAATATAAATAAATGAAATAAAATACATCAATTTCTTACCCCAATTTTTATAGCAGTAACAGAAGTGATGACAGAAAAGACAGCCCTCCAGTAACTGAAGCACTTAAATTAAGTTCTTCGCCAATTAAAAGAATGACTAAAGAATTAGATATTGAGAAATCTAAAAGACCCAAAAATAAAAGTGAAGTACCTAAGTAAGTTAATACAAAAACTATTAATATCTGTAATTCCTCATTTTGACCTCCTATGTTATATTTATGAATAACAAAATAATCTATAACTACAGAGTTTCTCGTGGAACTAGTACTGCCGATGATGATGATTACAGATCACCTTATTTATCCAGACCAATAGGACCTAATACAGATTTACCAAAAGGAGCAAATAACGATTTGCTTTTGTAAGTAATTAATTTCTTTTCACTAATTCAGTAGATACCTAGCTGGTACTTCAAAAATGATAATATTAATGTTTATGATAAATACATATCATTATAGTCTGATTCTTTTAATATTCAAATTTTGTAATAAACATTTAAATAATTTAATTTTCTATTCTGGTATTAAAAATTATATATGATTTTATTTGAATTATTTTAGACCAGATTATGCGCCATGGTCTGGACCAGATCCATCTATATTGACGAAAAACACGTATAGCAGAATTTTAACCTTAGGTCATAATTCAAGCTTAGTAGGTGGTAGTTGTAATCTAGCTAAGGGCCCTAATTCAGAACTTCGTAAAGGTCCATTAAGAGGATTAGCTCAAGGTTCAATTTATTCTCAAAGGAATTCTGTTAATACTGAAAGTCGAGGCAAATGAAATATGTGTAGCTGTTTCTTCTAACTGATTCATGTTTGTATATTTGTTTCCTATTAACGACTTGAAACGATTCGTTTTATTGAATATTTACGTTAAACGTTAGCAACTATGATTGTTACTATTTATTTCAGTATTTAGTTATTTTTTTTATTAAATATTGGATATTGTTTTAATTAAAATAATAGATTAAATACTTAATTAAAAAATTTGCATACAAAATACTTTATTGAAACAGTATTATAAACCATTGTGATTTTAAAATTAAAAATTTTATAGTTTCTTTTACGTAATTTAGAAGAATGAACATTTTACTTCCGATAAAAATTGAAGGCAATCTGTACTTATAGTATTTATTCGTGATTCTGATAATAATTTTTCTAATAAGGGTCAGGATAATCATGTATAGTATGACTGAAACTACCATGTAATTCATAAGCATTTTGAAGTAAAAAAATATGATTTCAATGCTTTAATAATGTGCAATATATAGTTTTAGTGTTTATTTACTTAAGTATATATTCTAAGATGAATCGGTTGCTGGGTTCAGTCATACATATAATTGATGCATAAAATTTATACAATTAATTAATTATAATAGACATTAAATGCATATCTTCCAAACAATAATTTTCATTCAAAAGAAATATTTTTGTAAATCTCTTGGAAATTAGGTACACGGAATATCACATTTGTATCCTGACCTTTATTTAGTTTTTTCATAAAATACTCAGTAATATTTTAATTAGAAAGAAAAAGATAAATCTCTCAACAAACAGTGTTACTGGAATATAAAAACAACTATAGCAGTTAAGAGAATGTTAAAAAAAGAAGAATTTTAACTTTCATATATTTGTAATGAATTACTTAACGGTATTTTTAACACGGAACAATGGGATCTTTAAAAAAGTTTCTTGCAAATTCTTCTTAATCTTATAAATGTAAATTCGAAAAATTATTAAATTTATTTTAATTATCTATCACTAATAAAAAGTTTAAATTGACGTAAGTTAAATATGCTGATTATGATCTCTACGCGTTCTCTTAACATGTCTATATTTAGCCTAGACCAACATTATATTGATATAGATATACAAACAATATGTGCTACATTGTTACTGTAGCATCGGTTAGTGTGACGGCTCATTAATAAATAAAATAATTATTTTTGAATCTTTAAGTTCAAAAATGAAGAAAAGGTATCGTGTCACTTGCTATAAAAATAATCACAGCCCTCCTGCGCGCACGTTAGGTATGATACCCGTGTATTTTGGATAAGCTAAGTCGTCCTCAGGCGCATGAGGGTTAAAAGAAATTAGATGAATCGTATAATTAAGATTGTTTTTATCTTTACTGTATACATTGTTATTATAGCGTGTTCTTAGTACTTGAAAAGTGAACAAAAGTGACATGTCAAACAACGTGCATTAGATAGATTAGGATTTTAGTTAAAATCTAAGGATCTAAATAGCTTATCTGTTTTACAATGTACAAAATGCACTTCTTACGTCTCGCAACTCGATGCTAACTCGCAATTGATATTTCCTTTCTACTTTAATGATAATAAAAAATAGACAGAATATAGTTTTTAGAAATGACATTAAAATAATCTCAAACAGTATTAAATGGATGTATAAAGCATTAATAATTAGTGATGGCTAATTCTTGCTTCTTTTACATTACAAATAATGAAAGTGAGCTTACATGTGGAGAAAGTCAATATCAGTTGCACATGTTAGTAAATACGATTTCTTTGATATTGCATACTACCATATATTGGTGAATTCGTATATTTTATAATAATGAATGTGTTGTACTATGAACATGAAAGTCATGTACCATAAAACAACCTGAAAACTTATTTGATGAACTTGAAAACGTACTTTAGCTCCTTTTTGGAGGTGTACTCTTTTTGAAACGTCCAAATATTGTATATTTAATTTTTTTTCGGATTTTACGATAAATAATCAAAATAAAAAAGCAGTAAAATATTAATGATGAGCTCATCGAAAAAATGAATTCATTCATATGAAGAAGACTCAAACTATAAAAAACAATCGAGAATTCAGAGAGTAAAATATTTCAATCTTTTTCTGATAAAATATTTTTTTCACATAATTAATTCTAAAAAGAATTACAGATTTTTTAAAAAGCTAGAAATAATTTTACAAAATGACGGTAATTTTAAGAAAAAATATTTAATTTAATATAAAATGTTCAAAAACTTTTGTAAGAATTAAAAAGGAATAAAAAGTGAGAAATTTTAAATTCTTGCAATAATTTTTTTTTTTTCAGTTTTCTTTTTAAGTCTTTAAGAGTAAAAACAAAAAGTAAAGTTAAGCTTGCACGTGCCACTTGTACATCAGGTACAGAAGTATTTTCATATAGCTTCATCCAAAATAATCCTGCCTTTAAAGTAAACCTAAAATATGTGAATACAGAATTAATAACAGATATAGGCTGTGGCTGATAAAATAGTTAAGAGCTATTTTTATAGCTTTTTAACTTTCAAAGTAACTAGGTCGGATGAAAAGATATATTTTGACTACATTTTAAATTAAACTAAAGACTCGAAAATGTAAAAATGGTCTGAAGCGTCCACTGAAAATTGTATTGAGTAAAATTGTAAGTAGAGAATCTTAGACATATTTAACATAGTCTTACTTTTCTTCGTTTAACTCTTACTTTTTTTTTAATTTTAAATTGTATTTCGTACTTATATATTAGTTGAATGTACATTATATATTAATATTGTATATTAATGTACCTCAAACTGTACATTTATTTCAATCTTTTATTAATCATTAACAGACTTTTATTCAATGAACTTTTTTGCATCTTGTATAGAATATTATTTTCATCTGTATTAATGTAAATCATTAATGCAAGAATTTCAAAATCAGATAAAAATTATTAATATTAAGTAAATTTTTTAATTTTATCCTATCAAAACCGTTTTCAAATAAATTATAAAGTTCATTGAAGTTTTAGTTTGTATGAAAATTACTGAATATATTTTCTGTATGTGTAACCAACGTTATTGTATTGTTATTTGTACTAGAGAGAAAATGGTTTGAGCATTGCGACTATTATGCTCATTTGTCGAATTAGTAAAATATTAAGTAAAATTCCACTTAATCTAGTCACTGCAATGTACATTCCACAGTTATAAAAGTAAAGTATTTTTAACTACATTTAGCAGACAGTGCCGATACAGAAAAGCGATATATATTTAAATATTCACTTAATTAGGTAGATTCTATTGCAACTATCGCGATAGTGCTTTTACTTTATAGAAATCGCATCAGGGAATAAATTCCTGAAAAAGCTGTATCATTTAATTAATTAAATACTCCATCTTCTTGTAAAAATCGTCAATCGTTCCACGTTTGGTAGCAATAAATAATACTGATTATAAATTTAAAAACTGTATAACAATACCCATTAAAAACTGTATCTTATTGTATCTATACATATCTGTGCAATAAATTTACCCGTTATAAGGTAAAATAGTGTCTTAATTTTTATAATTTTTTTTTTTTAAGAATTGTGTTCTTAATTCTATAAATAATCAAGGAACTGTTTGATAAGTTCTTAATATTTTTTTAATTCCAGAAATTTAAGTATCCATGATTAGCTTAAAATTATTTCTTAAAATAATATAAAAAATTCTTTAAATTTTGTATGTAAAGAGAATACTTAAGAACAACAAAAAGAGGTGGATCACACATCAAAACTAATGTATTTGAGAGAATCATATCGTATTAAGGAACCAGTTGTAGGTATTTCAAAGTAATAAAAATTCAATTTAGAAATAAAAAATAAGATTTATTGAATAAACAATTCTGTAAATTTTATATGTACATACAAAGGATACTCAGGAACATTAAAAAGACATGGGTCACCCGTGAAAACTACAGTATTTGAGGTAATCATATTAAGAAACCAAAAAGAAACTTATAGTTAAAGGTATTCTAAAGTAATGAAAATTCAATTTAGTTATTGAAATATCTTTAATGCTAATTTAAATGCATGAGAATGAAAATCATTTATAATGATAGAAAATTTCCTTTACATAAAACTGTTTGAATAAAAATTTTCTGTTTACAATGTTCTATATGTTTACAAGAAGAGAATTAACGTTTCTTACCTTTTCTTATCTAGGTATCATTGAAAATACTTTTTAAAACTACATCAAAATCTATTTTTCGAAAACTATGAACTCTTCTCGTAAGCATTATATATTATGTATTGAATAAAAATGATTTGACTGTGAATGTGTTGACTTAAAAAAAATATATATATTATTTTTATCATTAGTTATTGGTGTACAAAGTATATATCTATACTTCATCCTCATTCAAAAGCATATTTGGAATACCATCACTGATCGGAAATTTTCTTCCAGATTCTGGACATAGCAAATCACCATTAATAATTTCGATTTCAAGTAGCGCATGATGCAGCTTTCTTAGAAATTCCTCATTAGTTTCATAATCTTCTACCAATTGTGGAGGTAAATCATCCGCATGTCCCACCTGTTAACACAACCAATTTTAGTTATTTTTTATATTTTATGCATTTAAACTTATAAGAATAATATTTTTTATGACTTACACTTTCTGCAGCTTTGTATAAAGCTGTATAGTCAAGTTTTGGAATAATTCTAGCTATGAACTCCGAATTGAAGTCTTGTTCAGATATTTTAACATCCTTTGCCTATGACAAACAGATTTTCAAAAAAGTATCATTAGATAATGAAGCAATAGTGCACAGTAGTAAAAATTGTTTATTCTAAAACTTAAATTATGTATAAAAATGCTTACCTCAATTCCTAATGGATAGCCTACTGTAACACCTTTCAAGCACTTTGATGTCAACATGTTATGTGTTAAAAGCTTCATTTTTCTTTTATTCGAAAAAGTTTACTTTTATTAATTTAAGTATAATTAATTAGAATTTTTGTAATAAAACTTTAAATAAATCAACTTTAAGGTTAGTTTTCTAGGTTAGCGCTAAACTAACGTTTATCGAGTGATAAATATTTTTTTAGTTCAATCTTGAATTTATTATTATTGTTGTTTTGAGTAACTGATTTTACTCTTCTTAAATTTTTAATTACTTTTTTAAAAAAGTACCAGAATAAACATTAAATAAAGCTTTTGTTGTTTCTCGTGACTTGTAATCTATACGACTGAGATATGCTGCTAGAGACACTAGGCATTATACCATCACCCATGTGTTATTTAGATGCAGCCGATTTATACTTATATCGGTATACTTAATATACAGAGATGATGTATATACCTACTATATATAGGTATTTGAGATTGTGCAGTGAATAGCGATCAACCCTATTTACCCTATATACGCCGTCGACGGCCTTCCGGGTCTTTCAAGTTCTCTATGACCGGTTGGCGGTTATATTATGTGTTATGGCTTTTATGATCGTGGACTGGTTGATGTTTTTTAAATAATGTACTTACGTGTATACCACGCATATAAGTAATGTATAAACATGTAATTCAATAGTGAACCAAGAAAAGAAATCTACAATTTCAGTTTTAATTACATGGTACATAGGTAAAATTATAGGTTATATAGATAAATAATTTTTTATCATAAAAATTATTATTATGAATAATATATTTGTATAGGTCATTGACATACATTTTGTTTTAAGCAAATTGTACTGCCTACTGGACCATAGAATGCTTTGTTTGAATGCTTATAATGCCCCAATTCCACAATACCATTTATAGACAATAAATAATTTTTAATAAGTAATATAATAAAAATAACCAATAAAAATAATGAATATTGAAAATAATGATACTGAAATAAATAATGAAGAAAAATCAACAACTCCAGAAAGAAAAAGAGAATATATTCAACAATGGCTGAATGATAATTTACACGACAATATCAACTCTACTTCTAATGAACTCCTTTATTCACTGGAATTTAGTAAACAATTATCACATGAATTGGAACTTTCACCAGTAAATAAAAATCCACCAACATCGAATATACATCCATCTTCACCTATACTAGGTGGAAAACGTTTAGCAACATCTCCTATTATTGGAAGTCAAAGAAGAATTTCTAAGAAAATTAAAGTAGTAAAAAAAAAATTAATTACAACAAATATTAATAAAATTGTATGCTCCAACTTAATATTAGAAACCAAAGAAGATTTAAATACTCAGAGGGACTTAAAAAGAAGTTGTATAAATTATTTTATAATTTTATGAATAATATTTGTATTAGTATAACATTTTGTAGCATTTATAATTTTCTTAAATTTTAGGTGAAGAAAATTCAATTTTTGATAATTTATCATCGACAACCAAATTTTCACAATCCAATGAAATAATTGATACTTCCATTATAGACCATAAAAACATTGTAAAGAAAAATTTATTAAAAAATATCAAAATTGAAAGTTGTTCAACGGTACCAAAATGTGATGAAAATATTGTATCTCAATTTATTGAGTCTGTATCTACTGAAAATAATAGTACCAAAAGTACTGAAGTATGTGTACAAGAAATTAATAGTGATAGTGATAAAACACCAAGTGATCTCATAGAGGATATAAGCACTCAAATGCTTGTAGATTTATCTTCCAACCATAAGCAAATAGTAATGTCACAAAATATTTCAAATCCATCATCTGAATCATCAGAAGTAACAAATGATATTCAAATATCAGAATCCATTACAACTGGTACCAATCCAAATAAAGAAGACACAGAAACATTTACTCCTATTGATGCTATTGACAGTGTCAGTACTTTAGAATCAAAAGTTGACTGTAACAAAATATCTTTTATTTTACAATATTCAACTAAAAATTCAAAAAAGAAAAAGAATACAAAAAAGTAAGTATTTGGGACTAGTTTAAATATATTAAATGTTAAACGTTTTATGAACATGACAATATTTTTATAATTTACAGAGGAAGTTTATTAGATACACTGGTAGTAGCAATGGGAAAAGAAAGATCAAGTGTCAATCTTTTACGACATCAATTGTACAGAAAACCTAACAATGTTATTGATAAACCATTTATACTTCTCCAAATTGTACAATTTATACCAATGATTAATGACATTCAGTTATTAAAATGTATACTAGTCGAAGATACTATGGACCTTTTAAATGATGTGAAAAATAAAACACATCGTTTTTTAACTGTGATTAATATACCTGAAATTTCTAATACAATTAATGTTACTCAAAAACCAACATTAAAGGTTTATGAACCTTGGACAGTTCTAGATCACAATCACCTGTTATTGCACATAACTCGTTTTATTGCAATTCCAACAACTAACATTGAAAATGTTGATTATATCGGTGACAGTAAGTACAAGAGAGTTTTAAATGTTACACACGAATTCTATTGTCCATGCATAGATGAGAAAACTCTTTCAAATAAATGTAAATCCAAATTTCGTGATAGTTTACAAAATACAGCACAAATAATTCTTAATTATAAGTAAATTATAATTTCTTTTGGAAATTGTTAAATGTATATCTTAATTTTAAAGCTTATTTTAATGATATGAAAATAAATTAATATTTTTTATTGAAAAGAAATAAATTTTTTCTATTCTCCAAAAAAAAATATTCTTCGACTTGTAACACAATAGCAGTCATACCTGATAAAATAATATTTAAGGACCTGTTAAAGTTAAGCTGTCGACCTTAAATTTTACTGACTGAGAAATAAATCATTAGCTTGAAAAAATACTTTAATTTGTGCAACATCCTTTATTGGATTCTCTTACTTTCACCACAGTCTACCAAAATGCAAAGTTTCAAACTGATATTAAATTTTTTTAATTTCACAAAAAAATTATCATACTGGACTGCTAGTAAATCATACAAATTTTCTACAATAATACTTTTTTTATTCCACTAATACTTTGACATAGATTCTTAATTTTCAAATAACAATCGAATTTTATATTATACATTCACTGTATGCAGAGTATGATCAGAATTTTCATACGAGCATATTTTTGCATTTGTATATCTACAATATAATCAAGGATATATATACAGTTGATACAGTTATTTAAAACAACTTTAGAACCTTCAACAATTCGAGAAAGATTAGCTGGTATCTTATTCGGTTGAATTAACAAATAGTTAAAAACTCAGTAACATTCCATAAAGATAAATTTTCAGTTACATATTTAAAATTAATAAAAATATATATAAGGATTTAATTGATGAAAACATATTTTTCATTTCGTTTTCCATGGAATGTAAAAACTGTACTATCCAATCATGGGGGAAAATTATAATTTTACAAAATTTTCAATTCATTATTAAGATTAAAAATTGTAAATTTAACAATATACACAACAATAGAAATTAGTATATTACTGAAAGCGTGAATTGGTGATAATAAATATTATACTTGAACATGATACAAATTTAACCATTTGAAACACACTTTGAAAATTTAAGCTTTGGCAGGCACCTGGGCGCCAACTTTGGATCCGGGTGCTCCACTTGTTCCTGTCTGTTCTTTCTCTAGTTGTTTTCCTAGGTACTCCCTGAATTAAAAGATATCATTTGAATGTATAAATATAATTACTACAGACAAAAAAAAATATTCAATATCTTACCAATTGTGTACCATTAACTTTTGTACAGCTAAAAGAGCCTCGTATCTTACATTAGGCTCATCATGACTCAACAGTTGCATTACTCGTTGCTTACCCCCTAATTGTTCAATAATGCTGCAATTAAGAAAAATAATTATTATCCTATAAGTGTAAATAATTCTAAAAGCTGCATAGAAATTTATGATAGCTTAAGATTTATTTTCTATAAATTTGAATATTACAGATTTAAAATTCAAAGAATAATGATATCAAGAGAATAATTCTAAATTTTGAATATAACTTACTGTTTTCCTCTTGGATAATGTCTGACATATTCCCCAACATCATAACAAGCGACACTTAAAACCAGGGGATCCTTGCTGGTTTCAAGTAAATGAACCAAAATGCGAAGAAGTTCATAGTTCTTCTCATTAAGACGACTTGAATTTTCACGCCAGAATTTTCCGGATTTATGTACAGGTGACCATTCAAGACGACCAGATTTTACTTCTGTTGCATATTCATCAAATGAGCTTAAATCTTGAACTGATGCCTGCAGTTTATCATTCAAAAATTCAATATCATCAGTAATGTCTTCGTCATCAAATTTGCGTTGGCTTAGAATTGATAATTGTTTTAAAACTTTACATTGCACCATGGCAATACAGTGTTCTTTTGCAACTTGGGAATCTTCAACCTTTTCAATCAAGTTCTGTAAAAAAAAATAAAAGTGTACAATCAATAATTTAAGAATTTGCAAATTAAAATCACCTGTATTTAAATACACTTTCATAAGTTATTTGAAATTTTTTAATTAACTTACTCTAAAAACTGCAAGGATAATTCTTGTTACTTTTTCCTTGACAGAATCACTTAATATATCAGCAAGGATGGGAATGACATTGAACTTATTCATTTTTTCAGCAAGTAAAGGATTGAAAGTAAGTACCCATAAACAAAATATCAGTTGGTATTGAACTTGAAAATTTACTCTCCCTGAAAGAACACTCAGCAGTGTTGATATTCCATCTACTGAGACGAAAGCAAAACGATACTCGTCAATACGAAGCATCATTTGCAAACATCTTGCCACTGACTGAATATATTCATTGTTCTGTGCAAAAAAGAAATTAAGCTCGATCATTAACAGTGTATATTTTGGATTTCTTTAAATAATAAGATTTATTAGATCATTAATTTATTACTAAGTAAATAAACTTTTCCAATAGTAGATGCATCAAACATGCATATATTTTATTGGCATTCTAAGAAAATTTATAAAATAATAATTTTGCATTAGTATAATTAAAAATTACCATGCAAGTTGCATCAAAATACATTACTCAAAAAGATATCATGCCCCATATCATACGAATATCAAAGAAATATTTAAAAAGAAATTTTAATGAAATGGATTATTAAAGATAGGTGCCTTGTAGTGAAATTGATTTATAAATCAGATATATTTAAATAAACGTATTTAGTAGTGAATACTTAGTTATTGAGTAATCAACCATTATTAATTTATGTTGAATTGTTACAGAACCAACCGGGTTGAGCAATTCGTGTAACTCATTGGCCTCTCCAGTCTCGGTGGGATTGGCGTCCTGCACTACTTCAGCATGCATACTTCCCTCCTGAAGGGCTTCACACTAAAAAACCCACTTTATACTATGGCAATTCAAAAAACTATGCTTTTTCACATTTATTCCATACCACCCTTATCCGTGCAGATAAGCAACACTCATATGCTGCATTGTAATCAGACAAAAGATGTTCATCTAAACTTTGAGAAAAGTTAACATTCTTATTTCTAACTGAATATTAAAAACAAAAAGAATTTTAAAGAATTCATTATTTGTTTAGATTATGATTAATTATTTTATAAAAATTATGTAAATTATGTATTGCAATTTCTTTAATGATTTATTTGAATTGTAAAATTTACTGTGAATCTTTCTAATTTCTTACTATTAATATTTTTTTTTATACATCTGTAAACCCATTGATTGTAATAGGTAATCAAATGTTTATTTAATATTACATTTATTTTAAGTTTAGATGGATGAATAAGCTTTTATTAATTTTAGTTAAAAAAAGATTGATGTACAAAGCACCATTTTTTTGAAATCACTATGTATTTCTTATAATCTTACATAAAATGTGCTAAATAACTAGAATTTACTAATAATTAGAATTTCAAAAAAATATAGCGTGTGATTTAGTGTGAATGAAATAATTATTTGTTAATAAAAAGGTAAACAAAAGCTAAGAAAGCAGGCAAAGAAAAGCATTCAATTATAGATGAAACTACTATTGGTAACTACTATAAAAAAAATATAATACAACTACATCCTGTAACAAATAATTGATGATTAAAATTTTCTAAATGGTCATTTAACTTAAATTTACTAGCAATTAACTGAGCATAAATAAAAAAACTAGGTATATTAAGACTATTAAAACTTAAAAATATTTTGAAGTCTTACACTTAATTTAAGTTGATCTTTAAGCCATGTAAGATAAAACTGTAGATCAGTTTTTTCCATAAGATCATGACTCCAACATGCTAACTTAGCAATTATTCGAGAGGTCATATTCATAATAAAACCATCCTGTCTATTCAAAAGATTCAAGAAAGGGCCCCACACTGATTCTCTTTTACGTGTAGAATGTTCTCGGAATATTTCCACACGGTTACGACTTTCCTGATTAATAAAATCCAATTGAGAAATAAAAATTATAATTTGTTACACAAGTATTTATCCATATTAGAATAAATAAATGATTACCTGCAGCATGTCATCGATCATAGTAAGAATATATTGAATAGTTTGATCTTTGGAAACATGCCCAAGTAAGTTGAGGAAAGTTTTTGCTGCTTGTCCAGGGTTTTCTTTAAGCTTTGCTTCTCTTACAGCGGATTCACTTGTATCAAAAGCTACTATGAAATCATAATCTTCTTTGGAAATCATTTGAGATCTAAAATTATTACAAAAATGATTGGATGATAAAGATTTAATTTGTGTTCTATATGCACATTTGCCATTAAACACATATTAAATACATACTGAAGATAAGATTGCCAATTAATATGTTGACTTCTAATATCGGCAGCTTGTTGTTGCAGAATACTCGTTGCAGCAAGCATATCTGAAACATTATAATATAATTTTATTTATTACCCTCGAAGTAAGTAATGAGAATACTAAAATATTTCAAAGAGATGTAAATAGATAGTTTAGCTACTCTGAATTTCAGAGTAAGTTGTATAGTTTTCATAGTGCATTGAAAGCTGTCTGTGGGAGGGGCTCGAATGTTTTTCAAGATTCACTTACCAATATTTTCGTCCGGCAAAGCCGGAATCATTTCTTTAATATTTGTACGATCCGCCATGGTTGTGCGCTTCACCCCGAAGGAAAAATCTCACCTTCGCAGGCTTCTAAATTACTCGAAATTCAAGAAAAAATATTTAGGAGAATCCTGAATGCGTTCTTGGTTTGTCGCCCAGCTACTTCATGTTCGATCACAAGTCAGGTCACGAGATTGAAGCAGAGTGAACATAGCCAACGAAGCCCCGCTTCACGTGACGTCACGCTGTGTTACGAAAGTTTTTCTTCGCACTCTATATCAATTATCAGCTGATAACCTGTTCAAAGTAGGTATTAGGCTATCCCTACAAAATGTTTTAAGCTACAAGATTTGCAGGATCCTGGACACTTTCGCCCGATTGAGTGATTCCGTTTTACTTTACCATCGTCGAATGAAATCAGCCAACCGAGATGACCGAATGGTTTGCTCAAGAACAATACCTACGAACGCAAATAATTATGAAAGTGATAATGTAGCAATGAATAAGCTAGACAAAGATAACATGTAACATATAAGGTGTTCATCTCTTGGATAAATAAGCTCTTCAAAAGGGGCTTGACATATGACTGAAATCTCTTTCTTGGGGACAGCAAGAATAATTGATAATCGCTGTGTTTTGTTGCTTTGCAAAATAAAAAGAACTTGTCTTCGTGTCTTGTCCATTGCCACTGCACCTCATGTGGAAGCACCCTGAGCCGTCGAAGCGTTTTTGACGGCGCCGACGCGCTCCTAATGTTTCCCTAAAACCCTATTATATACGTAACCCTTTACCTTAGGCAATTGAAAATTAAATTATGAATTTGTATAATGACATGTAAGCAATTTGTCATGAAGGTTTCGTACGAGGCAGAGCAGGCAGGAGGACCAGATTTCGGTCGATTCGAATAAGTGCGAAGGGAAGCCGGAAGGCGAGGGGAGGTGGTCACGAGTTGGTCAGAAAGTGGTGAGCGCGACAGGCAAAGTGTGCCACGTCGTAGCGGCTGCGGGGCCCTGGGTCCCTTCGTCAAGTAGAGTGCCGACTGCGAGAAAAGGCTGGAGTCGAGGCCGGATTCGCTTTCGGCTGGGTGCGGCAGCTAACAACAACAGCATGCTGAGTGCCGCCGCGAACACGCTATCCAACAATGGGGGATCGTACAGCAATGATCGCTCCTCCGCCGGATCCATGTCCGGAGCGGCGGAGCCCGAGCTCGCTACCGATCTCGCCTCTGGTGGTTTTTTTCATGCCGACTACAAAAAGTACCTATTTGCTAATTGTTTTAATCCCCGATCCTTGCTTGAAAAAATTTCTTATTCAATTTTTTAATTCAACAGACATGATGATTTAAAGCAGATGCTTGACAGCAACAAAGATGGTATGAAGCTGGAAGCTATGAAAAGGATCATCGGGGTGCGTTATCATCAATTAGGTCATTTGTTCTGTCAAGATTTTTATCCGCCTTTTTATTATTCATTTTCAGATGGTGGCAAAAGGAAGAGATGCTTCTGATCTATTTCCTGCAGTGGTAAAAAATGTTGTCTCTAAAAATATTGAAGTAAAAAAACTAGTTTATGTTTATTTAGTTCGATATGCAGAAGACCAGCAAGATCTTGCCTTACTTTCTATATCCACATTTCAACGAGCATTAAAGGATCCAAATCAATTAATAAGAGCGAGTGCTTTGAGAGTACTTTCAAGCATCAGAGTACCTATGATAGTTCCAATAGTGATGCTTGCCATTAAAGACTCTGCTAGTGATATGTCACCATATGTTCGAAAGACTGCAGCTCATGCGATTCCAAAATTGTATTCCTTGGATCCAGAACAAAAAGAAGAACTGATTAATGTTTTGGAAAAACTATTGTCCGACAAAACTACTCTGGTAGTAGGATCAGCTGTTATGGCCTTTGAAGAAGTCTGTCCAGATAGAATAGATCTTATTCATAAAAATTATAGGAAATTGTGCAATTTATTAGTTGATGTTGATGAATGGGGTCAAGTTGTTATTGTGAATATGCTAACAAGATATGCACGAACACAATTTTTAAATCCTAATACAGATGTAAGTTTATTACTTTGATATTTTCATTTCCAGATTTGTCTAATTAATCTTTAATGATTTGCATTATTTGTGATTGAATGTATGTAATTTTTTATAATTTTCCTAGGATTTTGAAGATGAAGAACAACGTCCATTTTATGATTCTGATTCGGAATCCTCTAATACAAAAAAACCAACATTTACTCTTGATTCAGATCACAGACTGCTTTTGCGTAATACAAAACCACTACTACAAAGTCGGAATGCTGCAGTGGTAATGGCTGTTGCTCAATTGTATCATCATGCTGCACCTCGAAGCGAAGCAATGGTAGCTGCAAAAGCTTTGATAAGATTATTGAGAGGTCACAGAGAAGTTCAAAGTGTAGTTTTGAATTGTATTGCCAGTATCTCAATAACAAGAAAGGTACGGATTTTATAGATCTAGAAATCAAAGAATTTTATGTAGTATTTTATGTATTAGATTTCAAATATTTACAACTTATTTTTCAGGGCATGTTCGAACCATTTTTAAAATCATTTTTTGTCAGAACATCAGATGCAACTCATGTAAAATTATTAAAATTGGATATATTAACAAATTTAGCTACAGAAACCAGCATAGGTGTAATTTTGAGAGAATTTCAAACATATATCTCAAGCAGTGACAAAGTATTTGTTGGTGCTAGTATTCAAGCTATTGGACGATGTGCTAGTAATATCAAAGAAGTTACTGATACATGTCTTAATGGCCTTGTCTCTTTATTAAGCAATAGAGATGGTTAGTATTAAATTGTGTTTATTATCTATACATTATACAAATACTTTTCAGTGCATATAGACCGACTGTATTTAAGAAAAATAGTTACAAAAATTTATTGTAATTTTATTGAGTATACAATTTTTGGTTTTTTGCAGAAGCTATTGTAGCAGAAAGTGTTGTGGTGATAAAAAAATTACTGCAAACTCAACCAAATGAACATAAGGATATTATAGCTCATATGGCTAAATTAATGGACTTTATAACAGTACCACAAGCCAGAGCATCTATTTTATGGTTATTAGGAGAATACTCAAACAGAGTGCCAAAAATAGCTCCAGATGTTTTAAGAAAAATGGCAAAGACATTTATAAATGAAGAGGATATTGTAAAATTGCAAACTTTAAATTTAGCAGTTAAATTATATCTTAGTAATCCCGAGCAGACAAAAAAATTCTGTCATTATGTTTTTCAATTAGCCAAATACGATCAAAATTATGACATTAGAGATAGAGCTCGATTTCTTAAGTACTTCATATTTGAAGATGACAAAAATGGGAAAGATTTGAATTTAGAGAAAAAATTGCCACATTATGCAAAGCAAATATTCCTTGCGCATAAACCAGCTCCTACTTTGACATCTAGATTTCAGGATACACAATTTCAGTTAGGAAGCTTATCTCATTATTTGAATATGGCTTGTATTGGTTACAGACCACTACCACCTTTCCCGGATGTACCACCGGATGCATCTGTGCGTGATGTTCCAGATCTTACTATTTCGCATCAACTCAAGAACGTTAAGCATCATGGTAAAAAAGATAAAAGGGAAAAAAAAATTAAACAAAAGGAGGAGAATTTCTATGAAGATAACGAAAGCACATCTCAAGGTTAGATTTTTAATTGTATTATTCTTGTCTTTTTCTCCATTTATAATGCACCTAATGTCCTAATTTTATTTATTTACACAAGTTAAAGCTTAACACATATGATATATAAATATTATTGTAACTATATTACAAGTAAGAAGGTCAATATCTGTTCAGAGATTTTCTAATAAATTATTCAAAAATATTTTCTATACAAAATTAAATTAAAATTTATTTAAAATGTTTTAAAGGTTCTGCAGAAGAAGATGACGCTGACGATAGCGAGAGCGATACCGATTCCGATAGTGATTCTTCTGGGGATGAAAAAAGTGGCTCCACAGATGAAGAATCATCGATGTCAGAAAAGGCTGGAAATGTGATTAAAAGAGTTGTAAATAGTAAAAAAATAAAACGAAGGGATGAGAATGATGGTCTTAATTCTGATGATGATAATGATGACGATGACGACGATGAAGAGGACGATGACGATGGTGAGGATAGCTCTGATTCAGAGGAATCCGATAGTGATGAGTCCTCTTCTGAAGATTCTGATTCAAAAAGTGAAGCAGAAAATGTACCAAATAAATCAATAGCAGACCCAGGAAAAAAAATCAAAACTGAAATTAAAAAAGGAAAAACGGAGACGCCCAAAAGTAATCTTGATTTACTTCTAGATTTGGATGATGGTAAAAGGAAATATTTAATTTCTTTTAATTTTTAAATTAAAGAGCACTTGATTCAATAAATTTTTATTTTTTAATAGTGGCGCCAATAACTCCTATAATGACACCAAGTTTAGGAGGTTTTCTTACACCGATTTTGCCAACTCCATTATTAACATCTTCTTTAGACGGTATTAAAGAAGTTTGCACTTCATTCATTCCAGTAAAAAAATATGAATTGCTTAATAAAGTTAGTGGACGTGGTTTAAAAACGGAGTATAGATTTACCAGGTCACAGCATTTAGTTAGCTCAGCCATGGTCAATATTGAATTGTCATTTTATAATGAAAGCACTGAGGCAATAAAAGATATACATGTAGGAAACCAGGTTTGTTGTGTTGAAATTTATATATATATATATATATATATACATGTGCGTTCATGCCTGCAATGAGATTATTTTTAACTTTTTAGACTCTTCCCTCTGGGATGTCTCTGCACGAGTTTTCACCAATTTCGATATTACAACCTAATACATCCTTATCTTGTACCATAGGCATCAATTTCAATGATTCCACACAACCAGTTTCATTTAATATTCAGTACAAGGTTAAAGATGAACCAGTATCAAGTAATATTGCGATAAAAGCGCCCATTGGAGAGATTATAAGATCAGTTCTTTTGCCTGAAACAATGTTTTTATCTGAGAAAGAAAAATTAAAAGGCATGAATGAACATATGTCGAAAATTAATTATTCAGGAAATAGAAAGATATTGTCTCAGAAAGTTCTAGAAGCTGCAAATCTCGCTTTAACATCAAGTGATGATGATACTATAAGGTATAGGATGTGCAACAATTTTGCATATAAAAATGCTCTAGTAATAATTTTATATTTAATTATTTATAATGCTTTTCTTTACTAGATTTGCTGCTCACACTCTTGCTTCCAAATCTTTGGTCCTGGTTACAATAAAAACACTGGATGAATCCAGCTTGAATATTTGTATAAATTGCGAAAAAATGGTGATAGGCTCAATGCTGTTAAATGAGCTTAAAAGTAATTTAAAATGAATTATTATTGTTGAATGCAATTGCAGTCATTGAAGTGTGATGTAAAAGTTATAAAATCAATTCTGTGCTTAATCACAACAATGCTAAAAAAGATGCTGTAAAATGAGCAAGCATCATAACTGAAACATGATATAAAATCGAACAATCTGTATAATTCTATAAAACAACCAATTTTAACTTTATTTTACAATGCAGTTTTCTAAGCAAAATAAGTAACAAAACCTGTTGTAGGTACAATATGTAAAAAAATATATTAAAGACTAAAAAATACATTTTTAAATTTTAATGAGCATTAAAAACTACATTTAATTAAGTAGTTTTTTTTTAATTTATGTATTTAAAAAGAAAAATATTCAGTTGTTATGGTATTAAAATAATACTACAAACTATAAGCTTACTTTTTTTTAAATAAATATTTCTATTATGAAATTATACGTTAATTGTTTCATTCAAATATTTATTGATTATGAATTGCTAATTTCAGGAATGTCAGCCCCTATTTTCAAAACCCTTAAAGTCCCTACCTCAATTTTTTTCGCCTGTGGCGCTTACTTTTTTATGTACGCGAGCACCGTGTGTATTGTGTATCGTGCATGCATGGTTGGTGACCTCTAGACAGTGATATCACTGCCATCAAATAATCTATGTATTTAAATACTTTAGGTAGGCGTAATAGCGATTAAACAGCACATGAGCGAAAAGAGAGAAAAAGCAGGATAGGCGCACTGCATATGTACCAACTTGTAAATTTACTTATATAAACATAAGGGGAGGACTAAGAGGAGGCAATAAAAAAGTGAGCAATTGTCGAGAGAGAGCATAGAGAGCGAATTATTATATAGGCAAAGCGGCACACAACCAGCGGTACAAGCTGGATGTGCGCGTCGTGACTCGTGCACTGTGCAGTGTTCGACTCGACTCGGTCCTTCCTTGAAGAAGTGTCGAGTACTTAGTTCGCATAAGAGCAGCGAGTGCGAGAGCCGACTGCCGAGAGAGCGCAACAGAACCGCACATGTACTTAGCGCCTGTGTAAGCTGCCTGCCAGTGGTACTACTGAGTATTGCAGCACTAGTGGCAGCAGCAGTGCTATATACGCGACAACGAAGCAGTCCATCTATGTATAGGTGCATAGAGACACAGAGTGTACACAGACAGAGAGCAGCACGGCAGAGAGTGAAAAGACGTTTGTTCGAGAGTCGAGCGAGAGCAGCAGCAGTGCGCGCGTGCACAGGCGTAAAATGGCCGCCCGTTCGAGATGAGAGAGCGAGTGCGCGCGACAGGGCGCAAGGTGCAGCTGTGCGTCCTTCCTGGCGAAATTCCTGCTAGCCGTGGCGTGCGCGTGTCCCAATCGGGTCTTCCGAGCAGCCCCGAGAAACCTTAACCTCGCGCGAGTGGAAGAGCGCGCGTGCGTGTAGTGCGGGACGATACACACGAGTGGGTGCCGAGTTCTACCCGGAGCGGCATTGCACTGTGCAGTACGTCCAGCTGCCTGGCGACGGATAATCTCCGAGTGCGCGCGAGACTTGCCGGCCGAGAGGAACTGACCGCCGACCGAGAGGACCCGAGGGGTCCCGGAGAATTTCTACTGGAATTCCAGGAGAGCTCGTCCGAGGACGATCGGAGAGCCACGCGCGCATCCTTCAGCTCCTCGTAGGCTCGAGCCGACAGTAAGTTTGTACTGGTTCAATGTTATGCGTTAATTCGAGCCCAACCTGTCCCCGTTCCCAGTCTCTGATCGGTGGTGTCAACTGACTTTCGCGAGGAGACGTTTTCGTGCTTACCAAATTTTCCTACTTACTCGGCTTGCTCATTTGTTTGTGAGAGCTTAGCAGCTTGTCTGTCTGTCCATCTGTCTTTCTCGTGCGGGAGAGCCTTTCCGCATTCGATCTCCCAATCATCTCGTCCACCAACAGACCCGTCCTTCTGCGGCGCACGTAGGTATTTACAAATGCGGAATCCATGCAGTGCTCCGAATTTCACGTTTCATTTTCTATCTCATTTTGGCTGTGCAAATTCTTTGCTATCTCACTTAGCTTTCTATCTCATACTATTGCTGCATATTCTTCCACTGCTTTCGCGAGGTGCGATTGTTTTGTCGTTTTCTTCTGCTATTGATACTTACTCTGTAAGTATTATTCTTAAACATATTCATTGGGCAACTCCTGCCTTTTAGGTTTATTAGTCATACTATGATGTATATCCTAGTCGTAACTTTATAACCATATATGCTAATATATAATATATTTGGATAAATGGCATTGGTATATTAGGCATAGACATTGTTATGAATAAGTATGTAACATTAATAGATATTATTTATCTATTAATATTTATTGATATTTTGTTCCTGTCTCTGATAAACAAAACATTATTATTTATCATCAGTTCGAGACATAGTCAATTGTTTGAAGTTTATTCTAATAGCATAAGCTTATGCGCACCATCAAATTGTTTTTGTAAACAATATATTTTATCAAATAACCATATTAAACTAATAGCCATCCTTCAAGGCACTCGTTGCTTTGTATATTCAAATAAAATTTTATTTTATTTATTGATTTTATGAACATCAATAAATAAGTGACTCGTAAAACAACCGTAATTTAAATTTAATTCAAACATATTAAACATTTAGAATTATGCCCAATCAAAACAATGATAGTGCTATATATTATTGATCCAATATTGCCAAAAGAAATATGCAATTAAGCTTTTACTTTTTTTCAAAAAGTTATTTTCAATGATGATAATTTAATTTAATCCTTAACATCATTTTTGTAGAATATTTACTTTACATTTTCAAGAATAGTTAAATACTTTAGACTATAAGTACTTTATTCAAACCATTAATTATTAAGTAATATAAGTATGTTTTTTAATATAAATAAACTATTTATTGATTGTAAAGTAGTAGCTGATAGTAAAATAAACTCTTTGTTAAATATATGAAAATAGAAACTTTATTTGTGAAAAACACAATTTAAACATTAACACTCTGATAGCTATATTTGAATGATTAGTTATCGTTAGCAGTATTTCTTTGGTACTCAATAAAAAATATTTATTTCAAATATTATAGGATACCTTATCTTATTTTTGAATTGTGTCATAATATGGGGTAAATATCGCATTAGTCTGTCTTAACGTTCTTTTTATCACAAACGTTTTATCATAACATCATAAAAACATTAGTTTATTGTAGATTTTCAAATAAAATGAAAAGTAAAACTTTATTATCCTTATTTATGAATCGTGGACCTAATTTTTGTATAAAAATATACTAATAAAGTGAAAATTTTATGCTTAATGTCGTCTGAGTCGAAGCACACATGTGGCGCTAATTGGCGATGGGGGGTGTGCGTTGTGTTTGTAAACAAAACCTACGTAAATATTTTTTACGGTGGCGCCTATGCGTCAATCAGTAGAGGCTGCAGGGCTAAACCGGACTCTTGGATTACATACAAGTCCATTGCCCTACCGAGCGATCCGCTGCAGACTCCCAAATCCAAGTATTCAAATGAGCGACTATAAGTAACTTATCTATTTTTGTATTTCAGGTATCCACCATTAACCAGAAATGGAGTTTAATACATCTTGAAAGCAGGTAATTTTATTTTTTCATTTTAACGTCGGAACGAGGTCCAACTTAAATTTTCCAAAAGACGCGGAAACATGAATATTATTTACAAATCTCATACGTTACGTGTTTAATGCCTTTTAAAACTGCATTGTTTATTTTTTGCGATTCTGTTTATATTTTTGAAAAGCCGAGTGTCTAACTACAACTCGTATATGATTCAAAATGAAAAATCTTTTATAGCTATTCAAATTTATTATTTTTAATGACAATATATTACTAAATATCTGTATCGATTTCTCGTGCTGTTGGATGAAATCGTATTTTTGTCACGTCTAGCTCGAAAAGTATTTTTAGTAATTTGTTACCAACCTGCGCATTTGTGCCACTCTGTATAAAGATTATTACAAGTATATCCAGTGTACTCTATTACACTGATTACTAAATCGTTTTCATACAATAAAGTTTAAAATCTTTTGAACTACGCGTAGGTACATCCGCGCAATTATAAAATTTATACATTTTGCACTAAAACGTGACGTATATAGGTACCTGGTTTCCGAAGTTCCCCGAGTATTCGATGACCTTATTATCAAAATCAATATTATAACCAGCAGTTTCGAAAGTCTTGAGATCGATATTTGTGTTAAAAATATATAAATTCGCCGTAGGGTAGTCGGGAGAAACGTCTTTCTACAGGACATGCATTTGCGCGGCTCAAATTAAGAATTTTTGTATCGTATAATAAATGGAAATATCTAAATTCTCGTATTTGTCACTAAAAGAAATAGGTCAATCGTTATCTGGACAAAATGCTAAAAGAAGTGTTTCCCTTCTAATTTTGCCTCGCAACCATAAAAACTTTTACTATTTCCTAAAAGGTCGTCGATCGAAGAGATCGGCCCCAACGCGAGGCAACATCTTCCGGCCTATTCACGGTCGCAACCGCGCCGCGCCCAGAACACGCGATTGCCGATCGAGGAGAAAAGCCAAGCCATAGCTAAAGAACCCGCGGTTGAACCTCTGGTTACAGGTGCACACAGCTGGCGATTCGATCCCGACAGCCGTGCCGTCGTTGCCGCCACCGCCGCCGCCGGTCGCAGTGATGCCAACATATCACAATGCGGGCTGCGGCTACCCGAATGTATCGGCAGCGGCCGCTCGGCAGCAGAGCAAGCTCGACGGCAACCAGAACCATCACACGACGATCCCGTCGCACATAGCCGCCGCGGCAGTCGCAGCCGCGGCCGCCACTTCCCACATCGTCTGCAGCGCCTCGACGACCGGCCACCCGAGCGCCGCCGCCGCCGCCGCCGCCTCCCAGTCCTCCTCGCCTACGGCCGCCACGGGGCCGACGATAACGACGACGACGACGACGGCGGGGCAGCCGACAATGGCAGCGAGCATGACGAGCTTCGCCGCAGCCCAGAACAGCCCCAATTCCAACTCCAACGCCAACAGCAACCTCCTCGCCACCGGCAACACCCGCCACGAGGTCAAGCTCAACGCAATGCCGTACGTCGACTTGTTCCGCAACTACATTCAACTACCCTTTACTGCAGATATCGGGGCGAGCATGTTTTTCTTTTGCGCGCGCGCGCGATACTTGAATTGTACGCTTCGAGAGATTGTATAAAAAAGAAGAAGTTTACTTCTTTCGATGATACAAGAGTGTCAGTTGAACTCCTGTTATAGATTGTACGTGGATTGTTCAGCTTGTGATTTTGTCATGCGATCGTTCGTGCGATACGGATTATTCAGGAAGTATAACGTGGTACAGGGTCACACGACCTGAGGGAAAAACATGAAGCTCCGATAACCGTTCCATTACATTGATAGTCTCTTTCACATTAATTCAAATATCTTTTTATATGCTCAAAATTATAATTATAAGGCTGCAGATAGTGCATGATATTATATTATAAATTTTGTATATAATTTATAATAAGACATTGGAAGGAAACATTATATCTTTTACGATATCGTTTTGCCTACATGTTCGGCTAAATTATTACAGCAAAACAAAATAAGCTCTGAAGAATTTTTCAAAAGTCGAGCTTTCCCCAAAGGCCGAAAAGCGAGGAAGTGGGCATGGAAAAATTGCTCGGAGCTTAGTAGCTATACTGCAGTAAATCCAAGTGTGCAGTTACAGTAACACATTTCTGTCACAGATTTTACACACTTGAACGTGTGTTATATTTATATTAAACGTAGGCAACATTAGTTTCTAATGTGTAAAATCTGTGACAGAAATAGGTGTTACTGCATAACTGCACACTTGGATTTGTCGTGTAGGCGCATGCGAAAGGAAGTTGGGAGTTGAGCAAGGTGTTGAGTCTGTATGTCCGTTGCAGGTGGTTCCACGGTAAGATATCCCGGGAGAGCGCGGAGCGACTCCTCCGGCCCCGCGAGGACGGCCTCTTCCTGGTGCGCGAGTCCACCAACTTCCCCGGCGACTACACCCTCTGCGTCTGCTATCAGGGCAAGGTCCAGCACTACCGCGTCAAGTACAAAAACAACCAGCTGACGATAGACGACGAGGAGTTCTTCGAGAACCTGGCCCTACTGGTCGAGCACTACGAGCAGGACGCCGACGGCCTCTGCACCCAGCTCTACAAGTCCCTGCCGAAGCAGGGCAAGCAAGACTTTTGTGTAGATCCGAAGGCCTTCGTCGAGGCCGGCTGGGTCATCCAGACCCACGAGCTCGAGTTGCGCGAGTGCATCGGCAAGGGTGAGTTCGGCGACGTCCTCCTCGGCGTCTACCGGGGCGAGCGGGTCGCCGTCAAGATGCTCAAGGACAACAGCGAGGCCGCGCAGCGCTTCCTCGCCGAGGCCAGCCTCATGACCTCCCTCATTCACGACAACCTTGTCAAGCTGCTGGGCCTCGTATTCAACAACCAGCACATGTACCTGGTGACCGAGTACATGAGCAAGGGCTCGCTGGTCGACTACCTGCGTTCGAGGGGCCGGCTCCACGTCTCGCGCCGCGACCAGATCAACTTTGCCTTCGATACCTGCGCGGGCATGGCCTACCTCGAGTCGCGGCACGTCGTGCACCGGGACCTGGCAGCCCGCAACGTCCTCGTCGCCGAGGACAACTCAGCTAAGGTCTCGGACTTTGGCCTCGCGCGCGACGAGAACTTTTCCCTTGACGGCGGCAAGCTGCCCATCAAGTGGACGGCCCCCGAGGCCCTCAAACACAACGTAAGTAATTCCTCCTGCACTCGCGCTGCCCCTGCAGTCCTCCTACTGCATCCCGCCTGATGTAGGTCTGCGCGTCTCTAAACTCATATCTCTCTCTCACTGATCCGCAGAAATTCTCCAACAAATCGGACATGTGGAGCTTCGGTATCCTGCTGTGGGAGATTTACTCGTTCGGGAGGGTGCCCTACCCCAGAATAGTAAGTATACAACAATTCTTCTACAATCGGTCCTGATTGCTTGACTTCCTTGACTGACCCCGAATGATTTCAGCCCCTGGTCGACGTGGTCAAATGCGTGGAAAAGGGATACAAGATGGAGCCGCCCGATGGATGTCCCGCTGAGGTCTACGACATTATGAGACAGGTAGGTATAGCTGCTGGCGGCCCCCCGTCCATCCACTCTCTACATACATAACTCTCTCCTCTTCTTTCTGCGCTCAGGCTTGGGACTTGCAACCGGAAAAGCGGCCCAACTTCCACGACGTGAAACTCAAGCTCGGCCAACTCAAGATCGAGTACACCAAAGCAGCTAATTGAATCTCAGGGCCGCTTCAGTTTCTGATATCATAGAGAGCGATATGGCCTAGTCCGAACGTTAACGTTTGCAATTTACGAAAAAAATCGCTCACAAGTATAGACGCTTCCAGTTCAGCAAGTACTCGGATACGTAAGGAGACGAAACGTACACACGATTTTTTTTCTCTTTCATTGTACATTGGTTAGGCGTTTCACTCGCGACGCCTTTATTTATTATATATATATCATTCTTTACGATCAAGAGCCGATATCAGTTTTTCAAAATTTAAACATTTTTTAAACTGCTCTCTCTCTCTCTATCTTTTCTCTCACTCTCTTTGTCTCTCTATTGTATAAACTTGTTACTTATTATAGTATTTCAGTACTAAAGTTCTAAAGAGCTATTCCTACCAGACAATCTGACATTTCTTGTAAATAAATATTTTACACTTTTTAAAAATCTTTCATTATTTTCATTTTGACGATTGTACAAGTGTTCGCCGGATTGAATAATTTTGAAACACCGATATCGGTAATTTACACTAATATTGTCAGAGATAGACACGTGTTTACTTATTTTTTCTTGCAAACATTGCCAAGTTTAATGCGTGCCTTCGTTTGAGTGAACGTTCTTTTGTACGATCCTACTCCTACCTGCATGTTATATTCATCACGTTGATTATTCTAAACGTAAAACACTGTATTAAATACTAAAGAGCATTGCCATCGAACTTTTGATCACTTGTACTATTCGAAATTTCATCTTTATTTTTACTGGTACTTTAATTAAATAAGAGTAAAATAATGCAAAGGAGGAGAATAGAGTCTCTGAAGTCTTGTTAATTAAAGATTTGTTATTTTGTGTATCTGTTACTTTAAACTAAATTATTTTGTATGCAATTAAAAAGATTAATTATTTAAATTTTCTCATTAGAAAACTAAAGACGTCTTTAGGAATGTACATGTACGATTGTAAATATTCTTGTATATATTAATTTTGTCGAAAAATTATGTTCCATGAAACAGGAAACGTTGATATCGATTAGAAATTTAAGAATGAAACAAAAGAAGGAAAAAGTCCATGTAATTCTAAATATTCGAACCATGTTTCAAACCAATACATACTCGCATTATCAATACAATTTTCATAAGGCTGAGTTTTCTTGCTGCAGTAATGAAACAGTCATATAAAGTGTGTTTATACGCATAAAACATTCAAAATTATCTCGTTTAAATCTTAAATCTATAGTGCTGCAGAAAAAGAAAGTATGCCTTGAAAAATACGTCAGTTGTATGTGTTCATGTTTGCGCGCGCGCATCTATGACCGTGTGTGCGTTCGTGCGTGCGTGCGTGCGTGCGTGCGTGCGTGCAAACATAAGAGAATAATAGCGCCAGCAATCCCGCAAAAAAATAGAGTACTAAAGGCTAATTCCTACAAGAATCTCTCGTAGATACTGGAATTACATTTAAATTTTTCTCAATAATTTAACTGTGTAAAGATTTTTATCAAATTATATTATTTTATAAACAGTGTGATATGATGATTTCTGGAAAAAGTACATATAGACGTACATGTGTGTATAAAATTTCGCCTAGAGAGGTTGATGACGATACTCGATAGACGTAGGCTATGTATACATATGTATAGCTAGAAATGATCCCGGAATTATACTTTGAAAATAAGTTTCATTTCACTATCAACGTTGCAGCTTAAAAAATTGTTCTTAAACAATACTTATTTGGGAAAGTATTTAAAATGCAATTACAAAATAACATTTTAAAAGCCACTGTGTCACCAGTAACTCACGCCGTCCTGAAAATGGTGATGTATACACACAAAGCCCACTTGAGAAATTCTTTATACCTTATACCAGTAATTGAATGAATTGAAAAAAAAACAAAAGAAATAGGCTTTATATTTTATCAGCTTAAACCAATTTTTAGATTATTTTCAGAACAGTGTATGAAAAGAAAAATTTAAAAAGTGGTTTTTTATGAATAAAATTTTTTTTAATATTTAGTCAATGTATCTATGTTCTAAAAAATAGTGAGGTATAGAATTTAGTTGCTTTTTGAGCGATTTCTTGCAAATATTTAAAAAACGGAAGTTAATTATCTTCAATTATGATTCGTATTTTTTTTTTATAATTAAAAAAAGATTATTTTCTTTAAATGCAACAAGTAATTTAATATTCTAATAGTAATTAGCCATTGGTATTGTGAATGGTCATGAACTTTATTTCTAAGCATGTTTTAGGGGTAAATCAATCGCTTAAAAGCAGAATTAAGATTTTAGAATTTTATAAATCTTTATGAAATGAAAATAGCTAAGTAAGCGAGATCGATAGGGTAGAAATTCTGAAAACAAAGTAAAAAACTCAGATGCTACTGTTAGCCATAAACATTGAAATAGATTTCAAATTGAGTTTTTATACTATTAAGAATTATGAATTTAACTTCCAATTAAAAATTTTTTGGAGCTTAAGGTTTTTTTTAACAATACATGAAATTTAGTAACCCGTTACTTTACACATAGTTATTGAATATTATAACCATAAATAATTTAAGTGAACATTCACTGAACCTTATTTTATTCATTCAATCATTAATTAGTTAAGTGGTTTCAATCTGGTCGATCTTGCTTAATAGAACTCAGATTTCCTATGTTTAAGGTAAAAGTACCAATACCAAGATATTACTTTTTTCCTAAACTTCAATACAAATAATAAATTTTGTAAAAGATACAAAGAAATCTATAGATTTTCTTATTTTATTTAAATTAATCTTGAAAATCAGGCAATTATAGAAATTTATTTTAGAAATGCCTATATGGTACATGACATTTAAATAGGTATAATTTTTATTACGTATTACAGAAATATCAAGTGTTGGTACTTCTACCATAGATGACCGAGTTGTTAACACAATTAAATTAACAGAATAAATGAAAATCTAATAAGTGAATAGTTTTTTTGCTTTCATGATGCATTAGTTCATTTGGAATAAAGCTCAATTTCGAAAGTAAATATTATTAACCTTTGTTAATATTCATTTATTGGAATAAATGGTCAATTGATATAAAGCTGTTAACTGCGTCTTGTTATTTTTCTCAAAAACTGCTGAAGAATTGTATTAAAAAAAAAAACTGTCCGTTAAAGTAATTGATGTTCAGCAGGTGGCAGAGAAAATATTGACTTCTGTAATTAATAAAGTTATAAGGCAGCTACTGAAATACTCGATAAGAATGATTTTACAGATATAAAATTTTATAATACGATGCATTTTTGCTGTTTTTGGTAACTGTATAATTAATTGTAAAGACTTATTAGGTAAGTCGATGCAGTAAAAAAGAAATTAACTAGCACTAGACAATGGGATTGCATCCGATCTAGTTTTTAAGGAATGTTTATTTATTATATAAACTTTTGTTCGATTGATTCAAATCCATCGACCTATCAAATGTTGTTTATTTTGATTTCATTGACACCATACAATGATTTTTGTTATTATATTAAAATTACAATAATTACTAATACAATATTAAAATGTGTTCAGATTATTATTTCTTTTTGTTTCAAAATAATACTACTATCTGATTAAGGTATTGTAATTTTAAAATGATATTTGATCGAAAACTGCACTGCTTTTAATTGCACTCTCGCCAAATTGGCGAATCTGTAAATATGTTTGTATTCATAACAGAGTGTGCATTATTCTTTTAGTGAAATGAGTTTTACATTAATCTAATTAATTCTGGGCGGGGGTTAAGAGTTTTAGGTTATTTTTGAATTTAAAAACTACACTAAAGGAACAAATGTTCTGATCAGGCTCCATAAACCCCTGTAGGGTATATACGCTTGCGGCGCTTCCTTTCCCTACATAGGGGTTTATGCAGTCCGATCAGAAAACGTGTCCTTTAATTTAGAATGCCGTTTTTAATTAAAAAAAAAAAACTAGAACCCCTTAAACTACGTCCCACCGTATGTGGTGCTTTCTTTTACCTATATTAGAACTAAATAGATTCTTGACAAAATCATTTTTCTAAAGAAATAATATACTTTCTATTGTAGACTCTATATGAATAGACTCTAGCTGTTCGAAAATGGGTACTCGGCGTTTTTGTAAAAAAATATTTGTAAATTCTCCAATTTAGCGTGGGTGCGATTTATTAAAAACAGCCATGGTGCAGTTTTTAAGTATCAAATATTTATAAAAAATAACTCTTTTGAGATCTCACTGTATCAATAAATTACAAAAATGGATTTAGGTAGTATTAATTTTTTTTTTTCAAATTAAGAGGGGTGCAGATAAAATAAACAGTACAATCGAAGGGTGCAGTTCAAACTACGACGATTAGTATATTTTTTTAAACTTCGATTATCCAATATCTGGAGGCTGTAGTAGCACAGCTCCTAAAAGCCCTCAACGCTCTATACGCTCTCGAGACTATATATTACATAGTGTAGGCAGCACAGCTGATTAGAAATTGACTCTTCCATCCTCTCGTGTCTGGTTGTTCGCAGCAGTTGTTTGCCGCCAGTGCCACTTCTTCTCGGCGTCCGTGCTCCGCTTATTTTTCTGCGCGACGGTTCACTCGCACGTTACACTGTTGTACGCCGGTGTAAAGAGTAGCAAAATGGCTTCGAGCAGCGAGGAAGACATTGACTTCATAAAAAACGAGCTTGTGCCCGAAATGGTGCACAACCGGTGCTTTTGCGAGCGGGATTCCCGCGAGTTTGTCGAGCTCGAATTCGTCGCGGTCGAGAAGTCATCGGGACATTGGAGCAGGCTCGCGGCTCGGGGCTCAGCTCTTTATCGCGCCACGGTTACGATTCAGTTCTCGGGCGAGCCGCAAATCTTTCATGTGATCGTCAAGCTACTCCCGGAGGACTGTTTATCGTCGGACGACGCCGGTTTCGCGCTCGCTTACGATGCTTTCCTCAACGAGGAGATTCTCTGCAACAAGGCGATCGACCAGTACGGAGTCGATTGTTTTCCAAAGTTTTACGCAGTGGATATGGGAAGGTACGGCCGGCCGATCGTCGTTGTCGAGGACTTGGAGAAGCAGGGCTTCGAGCAAGTGCTGGATAGGGATTTGAACGCCGATGAAGCGAATCAAGTTGCCAAGCTTCTCGGGACATTCCATGGCAGAGGAATGTGGTTGAAGAGAAACAAATTTACGGTTTTTCGGGAGTTCATCGCCAAATTTCAAGAGATTACATTTGACGAATCGGTGCAAAGGGCCGATAACGAAAAATTGAATAAGTGAGCTATATAAAATAAGCTATCGAATATTTTATTTAACAATTATATCACGTAAATTCGTAATTGATAAATGTAAAAAAAAGTTTTTGATTTAAAATTGATTGTTAAATCGCTCTTGCAGTTTTATCTTAAATTGAAAATTTCACAATTATGAGGGAATCGCAAAATAAATAAATTAATCCGGGGTGAAAAACGGTATAAAGAAACTTGCTGTATCTACAATCAACTAATTTTTTCTACATCATAGACTAAATATCTTTACACATCTTATTATCCGCTAAAAGAAATTAAAAGTGTGGCATCTATTGATCGATATTCTTAACAAATCGGTAAATACGGACTTTACCTACATCACCTGCATGATTATAACTATTATGCAGCGCAGGTGTGGGAGTTGGGCGCATGCGTATTGACAGGCCTGTGTGCATACCGCGAATTTTTAAAGTTTCTACCGCAGACGCGAAATTTCTTATCCATTATTTGTTGCCTAGAAAATTAAGAGTAAATTTTTTTTTAAATATTCTGGTTTGGTGTCCAAGTCACTTTGATAAAAAATCTTGATTTACCTTATTATCCATCTGTGACTTCGTTATTATATTATCATATTATCTATCGATGTCCCATCATCAGAACTTGTCAGTTATAATATAATCACCAAGAAAACTAATCACTTGCACATTATAGTTCTTAGAGATTCGCGCGCGATTGATGTTATAGGTACACACCTGTCCCGAAACGCGTCAACAAGATATATGATAAAACAACGAAGTCACAGGCGGGTATTAACCCATTAAATCCTGAGCTGAATCTAGGCTAGATAGCATCAAACTAACTATTGGATTGGTGGCATAGCCGAAAAAAAAGTACCCGTATTTTTTCTTTTAACATTTGCAATTGTTTAAAAAAAATTTATACGGTATATATAGATATAATATAATTATTTATACGGTATAAATATAGATATAGTATATCTATATAGTATATCTATACATACGGTATACATAAATACACTACACGCGGTTTTAAATTTGCCAACTACGACACTTCAAATTTAGATTTCGTAAATTCGTATTTCTTTATACCATTGTTACACTAACAATTTGAAGTTTGACAAAAAAAACGTCACAAAGGTTTTCTTCGTGATTTTTCCCGTAGAATCTATTTTTTAGTTTTTCAAAATTACAATTTTTTTATCTATTTGTTTAAATAATTTTTTATAAACAATTGCAAATGATAAAAGAAAAAATACGGGTAGTTTTCTTTCGGCTATGCCACCAATCCAACAGTTAGTTTGATGCTATCTAGCCTAGATTCGGCTCAGGATTTAATGGGTTAAGGTAAATCAAGATTTCTTTTTAAATATATATCTTATTTATTTATCGGTGTTGAGATAAACCTTTGAAATGCTGGATATGTTGACGCTTTTAGATTTTGGGATATATTCGTCCTAAACTGTGATGAAAAGAATCTGGAGAAGCTGAAAGACTTAATGTTGGGCGAAGATCTATACAAAAGGTTGAGGACTAGTTTGACGAAGAACGATTTCGGGGAGTCGGGTACAATCTGCCAAGGACTGATACTCCGCGAAAATCTCTGGTTCAGGAAGGTCAAGGACGAGGAGAGCAATGAGGAACGGTTAGAAGTACGAGTGCTAGAATGGCATAGAATCAGACATGGGCCGAGTTTTCTCGACTTGAGTACGATCCTCGTACAGAGCAACCGCGATCTGTGGGCCGAGCTCGTCAAGGCTTACGTCGAGGCTGTGGAAGCGGAGGAGCCTGGAACATCAAGAGATGCCCTCCGCCCACAAAAAGGCGACTTATCCGTTGTCGTTTATACGGCGCTTATGTTATCGTTCGATCTAACCGAAGATTATCATTCGACCGAGTGTTCCAATCTCTTATCTATTATGCAAAATTTGGACAGGCCGGAAACGCTTCTGTTCTGAGTGCTGCTCAAACATTCCTTAGGTGGATGATCGCATAATACTTTATTTATAGATTTTTCTACAAATCTTGTGCTAGTAAAACAAAAACAGCAGAGTATTGAGATGATCGGCATCAGCTTATACTTGCCAATCTAGTTTGAAACATTTATTTTTTAAGAAATAAAGGCAGGCTTATGTTATGCAACTAACATATGCATTACGATGTATCTATAGGTATACTTACTTCTATTATGATAATATTTACTTGCATGCATTGCATAAGTACGTGTTTGAATGGATTCTGTGCTTTATAAAATGGATATTGGGAGCCGACTATCAATTTTACTTTTACATCTAGATCGATATTATACTATTTTTCAAGTTAATTGAACTCTATACTTAAACCCATTTGTAAAGAATTTTATAATATATTCTATATTTAGAAAATACGATTCGAACGTACTGATAGCGTCTCAATTTTATATTGTGTTAAAGTAAAGTACAGGCTGCTAATGAATTATACACGAAATCGTGGAAATTCAATCATTATAATCGAAACTGTGTTAGTATTACATTATACGTTTATGTATCACAATGACATCTTTCTTATTATGTTTTTAATGTTTTCAATGTTTTTAATACAGCTGCAATATCGTTCTTATCAATCCTTGCAGAGAATATTAATTGACCGATAAATATACACATTTGTTAAAAAATTTGTATTCCGCTTCTTCAACTTATCCTTACCAATAGCTGCGCATTCATTTATTCGTGAAAAAATCAGCGCCATAGACTTTTTCCCAATCCACAAGTCCATTCATATTCCGCTATGAATGGCTCTATAATATATAGATAAATTATAAAATATTTTAAAAATTTAACTTAATTATATTTTTATTAGATATTGATTGTTATTAACTTGCACTTTTTTCATATTTCCAATGTAAATATTAAATAACTATTACATGAATTAAATATCATACTGCAAAATTTACTTACTAGCATTATTATTTTTCTTTGGCGGTACATTCACAAGTACAAGAAACTATTTTTTCCGTTGTTGCGTTAATACAATTCGAGCTTTCCGGTTTTTCTAATTTTTCGTTTGACATGTATGCTAGATAACTATTACTGCATTTACAATCTTCATTTTCAGACTTTAATTTTTCAGGGCATTCTGCATATCTAAAAATGAAGATATATCGATGTTGATAAAAAAGGTTTTAACTAAGGAAGGGCTTAAAGCGATGTTATGGTACCCGTCGACTTCTTCACTACAGGTTTTCGCAGTTGCGAAAGAAGTTTTTTGAGGACTTGCACTTTTGGGTTGACAGATGCTGGGCTTTTGTTTAGTCGGCTCTGCGTAAGTAGTCTCCGGGCTGCCAACGTGTGGCTTAAGCATTAGTTTTTTCGGGCTCAGCACACGAATGTCTGTGAAAGGATCCGGTGAGTCACTGACACCAAATGGATTACAGTTGTTATTTAAGTGCTTTTCCGCGAACTTTTCACTGAATGCCTGAATAAAGTTAATCAAGTTTTGATTTTCAAACTACCTAAGGGTATACAGAATTCATTTCCGCGTACTTGGTTCATAGAAGTGACGAGATTTTGCAAATCAATTTGTTTGTTTTAAGATTTTTGTCGACGTACAATCACAATAGAACTGGATTTACCGTTAACAGTGAATCGAACGGATCAAATAGACTGTACGCATACTTTACGAACGACACGGATCGCGACACACATCAGGGATGAAGGATCAGTCTTTTTTCTGTTACAATTCTGTATACTCGGGAAAGGGGGACATACGTTCGAAGAGCGTCGTCTCTGCATCTCGTTCTCGATCTGGCCGATCTTTCCCTGGAAAGTGAGCAGCCTCGACTCGGACCGGCGCCTCTGCGTGCTGCTCGCGGCGAAGCTCATGTTGACCCGCTCCTCGCACTCCTTCTCCCTGAGCGCCCCGAGCATCTGTCTGAGATCATCGTCGGACTTGAGCTCGAGTAGGAGGGTGTCCAGAGGCTCAGGGTTCTCCGATCCCCAGCCCTGGGTCTCCATGATCCGCGCGCTTATCTGACTCTCGATCATGGCCTTGAGAATGTTGCTCTTCAGCTGGACACTGGTCAGGATGGGTATGATCCTGGGGATGGTCGAGGCCGAGGTCAGGTAGATGCCGATCAGTCCGTTTACCTCTTTGCTGCTCTTGGACTCTTGCAGCAGCTGCTCCTTCGTCAGCTGTTTTATGCATCTGCGCAGTTCCCATATACATATAATAGATATATCACCCGGTATTTTATACGCGTATATACGGCGCGACTGAACAGACGAAAGAGAATTTAATGACCTTGCAGCCCGCTCCATGGTCTCGGCGATGGAGTCCTTGATGTTCGAGTTGGGAATCCTCTTGAGTAGCATCCGCGTTATGGCGGAGGGAACGATGCCCTGGATGCCGAGCAGCTGCGATATCATAGCCTGCAGCTGGATCGAAGCCGGGCAATTCTTCTTGGAGCAGACCGCGCCCTCGGACGTTTCCTTGCACCGATGATCCACCCACGAGTCGAAGTTGGACTCGCCGTTACAGCCATTGCCGTTGACATTGTCGCCAATGTTGACGCGACTATCGTATTCAGAGGTCGTCGAGTTTCGGCCTCTCTCGGTTGGGCATCGGCACTCGGTATCTCTGCCTCGCGACTCTTTGGCGATAATTGGACAAGTCGAGGATTTTCCACGAGGATATACCTATATAGAGGGTTGAGCGCGGCTTACCGAAGTTTTGGTAGATCGGTACGGGCATCACGGGATAGGGCATGCAAGGAGGTGGGATGTTCGATGTCAAGCAAACCGGCATCTGATTGCCGAGGCTCGATCCACTCGGCAGAATGTATATCGGCGTCGTTGTAGCCGTGCAGGCGCGAATTTGGTCGAGAACGTTTTGCGGCAAGAGGCCCACGCTCCCTTGGTTATTGCCGAAGTAGGCGGGCGGCATGTAGGGATTCGCCGTTGAATACGAGGGATACATCGTTTGGGGATATTGCTGCTGCGGCTGCTGTTGATGATGCTGGGGATTCCCGAACAAGCCACTTGTTGGCATTCCATAATCGATCGGGCCCGTTCTGCCTAGCGACAAAGTGTCTGCGATACGCGTTGTTTCAAACGATTCAATTCAACGACACACGGAATATTTGTATTTGTAATTAGGTGTGCTACTCGATGCGATCGATGCGCCATCTGACGTTCGAAATCTATTTTTATTAATTTTGGCCGTTTGAAGCATTTAAAAGTTAATAGCTAAATTTCGGCATCTGCAATACGTATTCAAGATTATTTTACAGAAGGTTTCACAAATTTAACTGAAGAAATAAAACAATGATCTTGTAAGAACTGCACGTGAATTTTTTGATTGATCTACTCATCGACTTCTATTTTACTTACAAGATCATTGCTTTGTTTCTGCACTTAAATTCATAAAACCTTTTGTAAAATAATCTTAAATACCTATTGTAGGTGCCGAAACTTTGCTATTAACTTTTAAATGCTTTAAACAGCCAAAATTAATAAAAATAGACTTTGAACAGTAGATGGCGCATTAATCGCACGGAGGAGCACTCAAGAAGCGCACATGTACATTATACAGTTACATAATGTGTTTCGATAAAATTCTTTTAATTGCAAGAGTGAAATGAATGGTTGTGATTACTTTGCTGATTGAATGGATCCAATGATTTCGGCTGAGCCGACTGGCCGAAGTTTTGTTGAGCAGTTTGTTGTTGCAGATTGTGGTTCGTTTCTCCAAGCACATTTTGATATAGCGACGGTAATTGGGTCATTATCTTTTTGATTGCGATTATTTACTTCTTATTGTTTCGTGGTTGTATTTTTTTTTTTAAGTTTTATTTATATATTTATTGTTAGAATTTAGGTTGGTTCCATGATGCCAAAGATTTGTACTTGAATTACTTGAAGTTTGTGAAGACAAACAATAGAAGCAAACGAGTTTGGTTAATTTAAGGATACCTTCAATTCAATTCAATGTGACAGCGGATGTATTATATACACGCGGAGCTCCAACTGCGCGGTGGCAAAACGTGAGTATAAAGTAATAAAGACGAGAACGAGCGACGATGTAGACATTTGCAGAGAATGAAGATCTTATCGGCCGTCATCACGTGGTCGCTGATAGTAATTGTTGATTTGAAGCTGGAGGAAGCAAAGTATAAGGTTGCAAAGATCGTCGGGACCTTTCATGGCAGAGGCATGTGATCGAAGAGAAACAAATCTACGATCTTTTGGCGTTTCATCGCCAATATTCAGGAGATTACATTGTAAAATTCTAAACCTTCGGTCTTGGGGAAAACATAGATAGGAGAATCATACGATTGGATACTGTGAGCTGTAAAACAAGCTATCGAACTTGATATGTATTTAAAAATTATATCACGAAAATTGGAAAATAAAAAGAGTAAAAAGAGTTTTTGAATTAAAATCGATCGTTATGTCGCTCTTACAGATTTATCTTGAATTGAAAATACTGCCATTATGAGGGAATAGCACAAAATAAATAAATAAATCCGAGATGAAAAATGGTATAAAGAAAATTGTCGCATGTACAATCAACTAACTGTTCCTACATCATCTTTTTCACGTCTTTACAAGTCTTATTATCCATTGATACAAAATTAAGAGCACGGTATTGATTGATCCATATTTTTAACAAATCGTTAAGTACGGACTTTACTGTGACTGCAGTGAGACCTATATATAGCTATAGATTTGTAAAGTTAGCGCCCGATATTTTTTATTTGCATTATTTTTGAACAATCAGAGGCTTAAACGATTTCTTCAAGATTGCGGAAATAGTCTCTGCCTGAAATTTCTGGATTCTGGCACGGCGCTAAATGTTTAGTTTAATATTTCATTAATTAAATGATTAAAAGAATATAATATAGGTATATGATTAATCAGCTCCTCACTTGCGGATTTTTAAAATATATGTATAAATATATTTTTATTATATAATATATAATTAATTAAATTGTATAAAAAAACATAATGTAGTCAGAGTAGTTATTAAGGACGAGGAAAAGGATAAAGTATGAGTGCTAGACTGGCATAAAGTCAGACACGGGCCGAGTTTCCTCGACTTGAGTACGATCCTCGTACAGAGCAACCGCGATCTGTGGGCCGAGCTCGTCAAGGCTTACGTCGAGGCTGTGGAAGCGGAGGAGCCTGGAACATCAAGAGATGCCCTCCGCCCACAAAAAGGCGACTTATCCGTTGTCGTTTATACGGCGCTTATGTTATCGTTCGATCTAACCGAAGATTATCATTCGACCGAGTGTTCCAATCTCTTATCTATTATGCAAAATTTGGACAGGCCGGAAACGCTTCTGTTCTGAGTGCTGCTCAAACATTCCTTAGGTGGATGATCGCATAATACTTTATTTATGTGCTGGTAAAACAAAAACAGTAGAGTATTGAGATGATCGGCATCAGTTACTTGACAATCTAGTTTGAAACATTTATTTTTTAAGAAATAAAGGCAGGTTTATGCTATACAACTAATATATGCATTACGATGAATCTATAGGTATACTTACTTTTATTATGAGAATAGTATTTACTTGCATGCATTTACAAGTACGTGTTTGAATGGATTCTCTGCTTTAGAAAATGGATATTGGGAGCCGACTGTCAATTTTACTTTTGCATCTAGATCGATATTTAACCTATTTTTCAAGTTATTTGAACCATATACTTAAATCCATTTGTAAAGAATTTTATAATATTTTTTATATTTCGAAAATACGATTCGAAAGTACTGATAGCGGCTCAATTTTATATTGTGTTAAAGTAAAGTACTCGACGTTAATGAATTATACATGAAATCGTGGAAATTGAATCATTATAATCGATATTGTGTTGCTATAACAAAATAATACATTATACGTTTATGTAACTCAATTACATCTTTCTTATTATGTTTTTAATGGCTTCAACGTTTTTACGTCAGCTGCAATATCATTCTTATGCGAATTCTCGCAGAGAATATTAATTGACCGATAAATATAAGCATTTGTTAAAATGCAGCTCATCCTTACCAATACTCATAAGCTCGGGCATTGATTTATCCGCGAAAAAATCGCAGCACCATAGGGTTTTCCCAAGCCGCAAGTACATTGATGGGAATCTGAATCATCGGGATTAGCTATCCGGTTTCGAAAGGCTCTGATATAGATTCGGTGATGAAACTTATAGGTTCTCCAGCTCTCTCGGCATTAGTCGAGCATTAATGAATGGAACAATGCGAATAAAGAGAGACAGAGGGAGAGAGAGAGAGAGAGGAGAATAAAGAGTCGTTATATAGGGAGCTGCGCGGCCGCGAATTATTGTCGAAATGGCCCAGCTGCAGTCGCGTATAGCGGTTGTGCAAGCGCGAGTTCGCAGCGCGAGTCCGAATCGGATAGGGCCATAATAGTAATTATATTGGCTCGTCTTGAATGGCGCGTTAGTTGGATATATCGAGGGAGAGTTTTAGCATAATGAAGCAATAATATTGTCGAGAGAAAGAATGAATAAAATCAGGCGTGAGCACAGAGAGGAGTAGGAGGAGGAGGAGGAGGCAGCAGCATCAGCAGCCGATTTCGAGGTAGTTTTGATTGACGATATGACTCGACAATGGGCGAGGTTCGTTTATAAACACGTTACCTTTCACAATACCTAGAGGGATTTCACGCTGGTGTGTGCGGATCGCGCGCTGCGTAGCGACTATGAGAGAGAGAGAGAGAGAGAGAGAGAGAGAGAGAGAGAGACCGCGTAGTGCACCGTAGTATACCGCAGACAGCACATGGCACATGCAGCTGCAATATCAGATGCGTAAGTCCATTGTGTGGTTCTCGCGTGGTTGCCGCAGAATAAGAGGTCTATTCAGTGCGAAAGATCATTATCTACACTATTTATAATTGGTAAGTTTAAGAATACAACATTGAACGTGTGTCGAGGGAGATGCAGGTTGTGGTGGTGGTGGTGGTGGTGGGGGGGAAAGGATGCAACCTTTTTCCTATATACATCTATACAGCAGCTAAGGCTGTGCGGTGACTAAAATGAGCCATCCATTGACCCACATAGGTAGGCGTGCGCGCCTTTATATTAACAAATTTCCTATGCACGTCTATACAGCAGCAGCGGCAGCTAATCGAGGCTATTGTTCGCGTTGATCGCGTCCGAGATGCGCGCCCGCACGCGGGGTATATAGTATATTCCAATGACTTGTACACACATGCCCAGTTTTCTTTCAATACGTATAAATATGCCTTTTTATTGCTCGACGTGGGACTGCGGGGTACAGGGTAATTTCAACAACAATAAGTAAATGGTAATGGGTACAATAGAGTAGGGAGATGTATAATACGATTAGTTCTAGTTGTCGCTCTGCTATACACATATATATATATATGCACGTATATATAAGAGAGAGAGAGAGAGAGAGAGAGAGAGAGAGTGTGTGTAATAGAGCTTTGGTTATCAGCAGGAGCAGCAGCAGCGGCAGGAGGAGCTGCAACAGCCAGCCAATGCATAATGTATATAGGCGCGTCGGATGATCGGGATCAGTTGTAGCGCTTGTTGTAGTCGCGGTCCTCCTCGGGGTGGGCGGCATTGTAGGCGAGGGCTCGCTGTATGGCCAGGGGTATGGGTGGCGGCGTGGGCAGGTGGGCGCCGCGCGCCTGGAATCCGTTCTCGTCCGCCACGTAGCTCACGAGGATCGGCGTCCCGTCCGGGGCCGTGTAGCTGTACTGGCCCTGGACGACCTCGACCTGGCCGAGGCCGCCCTTCTGCACCGGCCTGCCCTGCTCCGCTACCGAGATCCCGTTCTCCGTGTCGTAGCTGGAATATTTTTTACAGTTTTACACCGCCAAATTTATTTCTTTTGTTCCAACGATGATAATAAGGTCTGAATGACTATAGCAAAGTAATATTGCACGCGAGTTGGTTCTTAAATAAAAGATGCGATCGTTGCGTTACTTTCGTTCTTTGGTACGGATTAGTCAGCAACAATGCTTGTAATTTTTTTCCACGTCAACCGAGATCTTAACGGGCTAAAATACGTGAGAGAAAAGTGGCTGATGATATTAAATTTTTAAAATATTTGATCAGAATTTTCAACTCAATTTTTTTTAACCAGAATCTTCATGTTATTAAGTTTATGTAGAGTTCTCTGTTAGGATAATCAATTTTTAATTTACATTATTCAAAGTTTGAGGGAAATGTGAACTATGTATCTAAAATTATGTATATTGGCAATCACCTTTGCAAACTAGCTGTGTTTTAAAGATATTTTAGTAAATATTACAATTGACATACTGTTCGGCTCGTTTAAACGAGCCGAAGTGGCTTTATTCTATATTACCTAAATTGCCAAAAAATAATAAAAACTTATTAAGTTATTAAGTTTTGCAATAAAAAAATGTTGAGATTACGTAAGAATTTATTAATTCATTGCTGTAACACCTACTAACAGCTACTTCATGAATACAAATGGACATTTTCAGAATTAAAAAATCATAAAGGAAGCAGCATTATAATCAATCAAACAATAAATTTTACAGTTTCTTCATAATCTGTGCTATGCGAAGTAGTTGTTTTCCTTATTAATGGATATTATGCGATTATATAATTGCTAATTGTATACAAAAGAAAATAAATAAGTACATACTATGTGGGTATGCTTTTCACGTAATCTGCAGTATATTTTTACCCGCGACTATTTTTTGTCAAAATTAATTAACATCGAAAAATAAGTGTTGACGTTACTTCGAAATGATTGAAAATTACCCATTTCTTAATTAATTTTCTATTCATTTTGAATGCATCGTATAATTTTTTAAGACATAATGTCTAGATCAGGTTGCAAACTTAAATAAGCTGCATAAAGTGATAATAACATTATATCTAAAGTGTGAAAAGACTTTATTGACTATTAAACACGTGATTAAATTTAATTTTTGTTCATTAGGAGTTACATCTTTTAGATCAGCGTGTGAAATTTTATGATCGCTATTATAAAAGTGAAATTTATAACCGCAAAATATCATAAATCATGTATATCGAGTAAACACGTCTGCAGTAATAAAAGATTGTACAAACTGAAATCTTCCGAAGCACATCTTTAAATTCATTTCATTAGAATTTTGCCAATTTCCGATGAAAATACGTGGAAGCAAGTCATCACGCGAAATAATGTAAACATTGTATACGAAATCTCACTATAGTAGGTACATATACATGCATTCATTAAAGTTTAAGGATGCGAAAAATAATAACTACATATACAAGGTAACCATCTGCATGATAGCTTATCCGTACTATTGTGCTTTTTCTGTTCAAATACTAATTATTTAAAATGCATAGACAGAAAATTATATTTAATAAATGATTTTCATTGTAAAACTTGTAAAATTTATATACTCATATACTTTTTTAAGAATTAAAATCATTTTTTTTAAACAGCGTATTAATCACAATGATAAAAATTGTTTTCAATGCATGAAATATAAATAATAGATTTCTTGAAACAGTGAGGGACTCGTCTCCACAACGAATCGTTAAAAAGATTAATTAATAAGA
The DNA here is from genome assembly GCA_900490015.1 of Megastigmus stigmatizans. Classification (NCBI taxonomy): domain Eukaryota; kingdom Metazoa; phylum Arthropoda; class Insecta; order Hymenoptera; family Megastigmidae; genus Megastigmus; species Megastigmus stigmatizans. The sequence goes on along the minus strand of UELV01165068.1, from coordinate 2,501 downwards.
TGCCAATATTTTCTTTTTATTTATTACGTTAAAACAGTCTTTAATTCATAAATAATCTTAAATCTTTGCAAAAAAAGAAAATCAATGCTAAATAATAATTACTTATCGATATGGTAACCACTAGTCCCGGATAAAATTTTTGAAAACGTCGAATGAAAATGAATTCTAAAGATTGAAGCTTTTTTTTCTGTTCGAAGAGCAGGTGGTCTGATCAAAGGCCGTTTCTTTGAACTATAGCAATTTGATTTGAAGTAAAAGAATTTATCTTATTTACTTTAAAAGGAATCTTTATAGAGCTGGAAACAGAAAGGAATTTGCTTTAGTGTAGGAAAAACCTTTTCTTGGGAGAGCGCAAGATAAAAAAGCTTTGATTGCTTCGCGAATCGGATGCTTAGTCGCAATTACGTCGGGGAGCCGGGGCAAACTGCATTTTACAACGACTTAATTGTTAATGGACCGAAGTAAAAAAAGCCACCGTTAGCCCGTACGCATTGCAGTGTGTAATATTTATTAAATCAACCTTAAGTTTATTGGATAAAGAGTGTGTCGCGGTTCTTACCTAAAAGCGTAGGATCCATCGATGTTCTGCTCGTGATTCTGTCTCAGGATGGCGTATCGCCGTCCGTAATAATCCGGGTTGTAGCGAGGCTGAGGATTGTACGGGAACTGGGCGCTGATCGTGCTCAAAAACGGCAACAATAACACCTAAATAACACGCCAACAGAGTCAGCAGCGTAATAAAAGGAGAAATATCAGTGCATGCATCTGCGCGGCGTCGGCGGCTTTTTTTTCCGACTAATTTGTCATGGGTACGTAAGCCGGCGCCTATATGTATATACCGATTATTGCAATAGGGAGATGAAATAGCGAGATGTCTTTGAGTCGAAGCAGCTCATCAACTGACTCTCATTTCCAAACTTTATTATTATTTCTCTCTCTCTTTTTTTTTTAAATTTTTACAAACGAGTTAATAAATGAGCGAAGCGAATTTTCGTTATAGCACTTGTAGCGATAAAAAAGCTCGCGTTTCCATAGAGCGGAGGAAAAATGGCGTTACAAAACCGAGTAGAAAGCTCTTAACCGCGTATTAAAGTGTCAGCCTAGACAAGTTTTGTGGATTTTCAAAGGTATATAATTAAGTGTATACGGGAGAGATGCATTTAATAATTTTTCTCGAGCGCCGCTGCTCAAGCGATCCCTTACGCAATTATGTGGAATCCGTGGATGCATTCCGAAACCTTGAAATGGAAATAAAATCAGTTTTCTCCTCTATATTGCGCAATAATGTGATAATTCGCCGATTAAAAAAAAGGACGCTTTCGATATCGGGCTAATGCAGGGGTATATGTAGGCGTGCAACGCGAATTAGATCAAAGTGGCGTTATACTACTTACAAAGGCAAGGGCGATCTCCATGGTAGCTCGTATAGGTCGGTGGCGACTACAGCTGCGGCTTTTCGGCGTCGGATAAAGATGTGCAACGTCGGCTAGTAGGACAGCGTTATAACGTGTATCGGTCGCGAGGTTTTTTTTTTGTTTTGGTCCGGTGTATTTTTCACGGGTCCGCGTGCACTAAACATTAACCAGCTGGCAATGCCGTCGATGCATTGTAGCCGTCGAGTGAATCTCGTGTGAATTTATAGCGCGAGCGGTTGAACGCGAAGCCAAGGAGCGCAGAGCGCAGAGCGGCGGGTATTATAAGAGGGGGCGAGACCAGCTCATCGCAAACGTAGAATCGCCGCTCTATGTAGCCATAAGACATGGAGCCTATTAGCCGCGCATCTTCTATACACACCTACGACTCCCACTACACTCGGATCTCGCTCCTGCCGACGTTTCTCTTGATCTCTTTCTCTCTCTCTCTCGATCCCTTTCTCACTGTCAAATTTCATGTAGCGGGCAAATGCCTCTTTCGACACTACACTGCTATATATATATATATATATTCATTGCGCAATTTGCGATCGAAATTTTCAAATAAACTTTCCAACTTTAATTTTCGACGCGATAGCTAGGTCGTGGGGCTGTGTTATGCGAAGCTTTTAAAAATCTTAAACAATGTCTTATAAAGTTAGTCTCGCTTGTGATTTACAAGATGAAAGGGAGACGGGAGCTTTCGAAACGAGGTGATTCGAATGAAAAAATTTCTGAACATTTAAGCATTCCGACGAGTATAATGGATGAATGTCACGAGCATTGACGTAAAAACGTTTTGCATATGAAATTCTCTTTTAACGTTCCAAGATGATGAATGATTGATATAATCATATACTAATGGGCGTAAGAAATACCACTGACAATTGGCATTTACCTACTAACGAGGTGTATTATTTATAATTTTAATGATGATATTAACATTTATTTTCTATAAGGGTAGATCGAACATTTACTTTTTAAATACCAAGAAATAAATATTTATAATAGCTTATGGATGTGTGACTCAGCTTCCGATTTGTGAAACATAGAGTATATGTATATATATATATATATATATATTATACG
>UELV01165021.1:0-14693 GCA_900490015.1 Megastigmus stigmatizans | reverse complement strand
CTCTCTCTCTCTCTCTCTCTCTATCTCTGTGGGGTAGTGAAAATTGCACTGGTTGCAGTCCAGTGCAATACAGAAAAATGCTGGTGGTTCACACACATACTCACAGCACTGAATCGCGCGTCTCGATTCTCGATAGAGTGGTTTCTCTCTCGATCGGCGGAAAACGATCTGTCGGTGCGATCTAATTATCCTATCGCGTATCTAAATCTCTCTCTCTCTCTCCCTCTCTCTCTCTCTCTCTCTCTCTCTCTCGCGCGCGACATGCGCCACGTTCGCTATCTCACTCACGGTTCCCTTAGCCTGCGCGCCGTTGGATAGAGCGTGTCATCGAATTACCGAGCAAATATGAAATTTACTCGCGAATTCGTCACACCCCTCTCCCAGACGCTGGATACCAGAATGGTGACCGCTCGATACTTCACGCTCGACGATCGATGACAGGAACCGGCAAGGATACTACTTGGACATTGTAGAAATCTGCCTCCACCTCCAATCATGCGCTTGCACGTGAGGCCTCTCTAGCAGCTTCCAGCAGACGCTCCACGCTTCTTGCCTGAAGCTCTCTCGTTGGCGGGCCCCCTTGAAGGGCTTCGCCGTCCTCTGCCAACTCTGGCTCAATTTTCATCAACCCCGGGCCCTCACATGTCGCGTCGCTGGAGTGTAATTCTTCAGCTGCACAGGGGCCCTTCCCCTGTGCAACAACTTCTTTCATTGGTGTCACCGCGCCCTCTTGATAGGCGTCGGTGCCCTCTTCTCATTGCTCCACCGACGATGATGCCGTACGCTCTGACAGAGAGCGCTCCGGCGCTCCGGCGCTCTCTCCTACTGTCTCCTTCATAGGTGGTGGAGCGGTCGAATAAGGGCGGCGGAGCTCTTACCTAACCCTCTCCCTTATCATCAAGACCAACTCCCGATCCACCTCTGAGATCGAGACCGAGGAAGCCGTTTCCCCGGTCTGAGCAGCCAAACCCTCGAAGAACTGAGCACACATGCGCCCAAACGCGTTCTTATCCATCCTGAATAGCAAGCAAAAGGGAAAAATGTGAGGGACTTACGAACGCGCAGCACGCGTTCGACGCGGAGAGAGATTTGTTGGATCTACGACGACTACACGTTTTCACGAGCCTTTCGGTCGACCAGGCTTTCGTTTCGCAACCTTATTTGACGACGCAGCCTTCTCAGTACGAACGTCCGCTCGCTTTACAACTTTCGTGGCCTTCCGAGGCCTTCAACGGGGCCTCGAAATTTTAAGCACGCAGGTAGCCGCTACATCTCCCGGTAGAATGATGCTATCCTGCGTGCGCGCTACGCTCGCTCGTGGCGGGTCGCTCAACGCCACATCAACGCTCGCATCCCTCGGAGGTTGATGTTCGATGTCGTCTTCTTCGATCAAATCTTCTGGCATCTCTTCCGCAACATAGGCTTTAAGCTGCTCTATATAGACGGGTGTAATCAACTTTCCGTCCATATCCTCCAGTTCAAACGTGGTCGAACCTAACTAGGCCGTAATCGTATACGGACCAGCGAATTTTGGAGCGAGCTTGGCACTCAACCCCTCTACTGCGGAGGACAGTGTGACGGCCTGCGGACCGTTCAAATAAAGTATAAGATAATGTATACTAAGAAAGCAAGGGAAAATTTTCAAACGAAAATATTCCGCTGCTTTCTTGTAAGTTTTTAAAAACTACGGATGTCTACGCAGCTGCTATGGGAAAACCCAGACAGCCAGACATTAGTACAGATTGCGTTTTCCAAATAGATAAAGAACTAGTAAAACTTTCGGTAAATAGCGATTACTCCGTGTTCTCTGAGGTAACCGTAATAAAAAGATTAAGACTCAGTGCTCATAGTTGCACAGCTGCCAGAGATAGAGAAAAGGTCGAGATAGCGATTGGAAAACCCAGAGCGTCTGTGATAAGTAAGCGGCATTACCTATGCCTGGGCTAACGATGTTTGTCAGGCAGCTACAAACATGCTATTTGGAAAACGTAAAATGTAGTAAATACTCAAATAAGAACTAGAAATAAGAACCTGGAAAAACATCTATCGTAAAGTATTAGAACACCTTGAGTATGAAAGAGAGAGGGAAGAAACATCCGGAAGGAAGTAACGCGATAGGAGGAAACGAGGCAAAGGGCGAAGTTTTAAGGAAAAAGATATAGGAAGGAGCGTTGCGGGGGAGGACCCAAAGGTGATGAGCTGCATCTCAGAATGCAGTTGGGTCAGTCGAGAATTACAAACGGAAGGAGTTGAGAAGCAAACGGGAACAGTTGAGTAGGAAACGGGACGACTACGAGTTCAGTAGAATTGTGAAAGATCGAAAGTAGGAAATAATAAAATAGATAAATAGAGCAGAATCGTGAAAAAATCGAGAATAAAAAAAAATAACGTTGCGTAATAAACAAATGTAAGAAATAGCGAAATAAATAAAAAGCAGAATTTCGAAAAATCAAAAGAGCCAAGGAATAAAGTTCAGTGATAAAAATATACATATTGAAGTTGCGTTAGTGTTTTATTTTACGAAAGCTCCTACCTGCAGAGAACCAACGTCAGCAGAAAGAAGAAAAAAACAAAGGTTAGTTTAGTTTAAGTTTGTATTCAAATATATAGTGTCCGGGTTAAACTGCATGTTCGCGCAAATTAAATCTTAGTTTGGAAGTTTTTAGAATTGAATCGAGCTACCAAGAGGAACGGAATAGCCGGCCTTCTTGGGTAGCAAGTTTAGCGTAGCCGCCACTCGTGAACGGGGAAACCTGGTCTGCTTGGCGTGTAGGAATTTGGAGTTCACCAATCTTGATCTTGGTGGATCAGATTTTTAAGTTTAAATTTTAGAAAGATTAGCAGACTTCCTCGGGATAAGACATAGACGGGTAAAATCACTTGTAGCAGCGTTCTCCAGCCCCGATTATAGGACGAGAGTCCTGATCAAAAAAGGAGATAATAAAAATTAAATTTTGTGTGCGTCCGTCAGGACGTTACAACAGAATCCGGTTCCTTTTCCATACCTGGTTCCCCACAGTGAACTCCGCCATCCTTTTACGTGCATTGTAGTAAGTCGCCTGTCGTTTGTGCGACTCCTCCGACTTGCGACTCGCCACAGCACGTAAATTTACGAGCTCCTGGACTTTTCTTTTCCATTCGTCCAAGGCCGCATCCTGCTCTTTAGCTACAGCTACCAACTCGCGATCCCTTCGAACTGTTGAAGGAGGCAATGGCTGCCTCCCATAATTCAGTAGTGCAGGACTCGCACCCACTGAGCTATGCACAGCCATATTAAACGCAAAGACGAGCTCGGGCAAATGCTCATCCCAAGTCCGATGACTTTCCTCAATGAAAGCCACGAGCATCGTCTTTAAAGAGCGATTTACCCTCTCGACAGGATTCGCTTGTGGATGATAAGGTGGTACCGGAGTATGATGCACACCTCTTTCCACCAAAAAACTATCAATGGCATGGTTCTTAAACTCCGTACCATTATCTGAGAGAAAAACCTCAGGAGATCCGTATCTCATAAATATACGCTCCCTGAGTTCCTTCAGGACTGTCTTCGCATTGGTTTTGCGAATGGGTATCACCTCTACCCATCGCGTGAACAAATCCTGAAAAATCAGGATAAATTCATAACCCTGCACAGATTTTGGCAAAGGACCAATTATGTCACCTGCGACCACTTGCCATGGTCTTGTGGTGGTCCTTCGCCCCATAAGTCCTGCGGATGCTCGCTGTTCGACTTTGCACTGTTGATACACTGTGCATTGTCTAACATATGCTTCGACATCCTTGTACATACTCGGCCAAAAATATAAATTAGATATCCGAGCATATGTTTTCTCTCTTCCAAGATGACCCGACGTCGGCTCGTCATGCCCTTCCTTGAGAATTTCTTTCCTTTTTTCCTTAGGCACGACGAGCTTCCATGCCTCATCATCGCCAATAGTCCCTTTTAAAGCTTCATCAGGCTTATAGAAGTACAAGTGACCTCCGATGACCTTAGCGCGAGGATCACCAGTCGGATCTTCTTCTACCTTCTGTAGATAGCACAAATACCATTGATCTTGGGTTTCTTCTCCCCATGGTATTGCGCTAACTTCAGGAGTCTCATCCTCATATATACGAGATAGAGCATCAGGTACATTGTTGAGAGCACCTTTCCTATGCTCGACAGTATACCTGTGCCCGTGTAATTCTAATGCCCATCGAGCAAGTCTGCCTCACCCATCCATCATACGATGGTTGTGCAAACTGCTCAACCATCGTAGACTGCTATGGTCTGTTATTACTTTAAACTCGTAGCCCTCTATGTATGGCCGAAATTTCTTTATCGTCCACACTACAGCTAGACACTCTCGTTCAGTCACACTGTAATTTCTCTCTGCCTGAGACAGAGTCCGGCTTGGGAACTCGAGCACTCGCTCTTCTTCCTCGATTATCTGGAGAAGCACTGCTCCTAACCCCGTATCGCTAGCATCAGTTTGCACAGCAAACTGTACATAGAAGTTAGGGCGTTGCAACACAGGTGTAGTCGCTATAAACGCTTTGACTTGGTCAAAAGCAGCTTCTTGCTCGTCGAGCCACTCATACCTTCTAGATTTCTTAGTCAGCTGAGTGAGTGGCTCAGCGATCGTGGCAAAATCTCTTAGAAATTTCCTGTACCACGACGCCATGCCCAAGACTGCGCAGCTGTTTCAAGTTTCTTGGTGCCGGATATTTCATAACCGGCTCGATCTTTTTTGGATCGGGCCGAAATCCGTCTCTGTTCACTATTACTCCGAGGTATTTTGCCTCCTCCTGACAAAATACACTTTTCTCCCGGTTAATAGTGAGATCTGCCTCATCCACTCGCTTAAGCACTTGCTCAAGCTTAGCCAAATGCTCTTCAAAACTCTCAGTAGCGATGATAATATCAAGATAACTGAAGGCATATGGCTCGAGCTCTGGTCCAATCACTCTGTCAATGAACCATTCAAACGATGTTCCAGCTTGACATAGACCAAATGGCATTCTCTTATATTGAAACAGGCCCATCCCTGGTACCGTAAAAGCAGTGATATGCCTCGATTCCTCCTTCAATGGAATCTGATGATATGCGCTGCTCAGATCCAGCGTAGATATATATCTAGCTGACTGAAGCTTGCGCAATATCTGATCCATAAACGGCAACGGGTATGCATCGGGCTTCGATACCGCATTGACTTTTTTAAAGTCTATGCACATCCAATATTTGCCGTTACTCTTCTTCACCATTACGATAGGGCTTGACCAGCCGCTATCGGATGGCTCGATCACTTCAGCCTCTAGCAACTCGTGTACTTGGCGATGCATTTTCTCTTCAATCTTCTTTGAAACAGGATAATGCTTCTGCTTGATCGGACGAGATGAGCCAACATCTATCTCATGTTCGATCCAGGTGGTACACCTGAGAATCTCCTCAGGTGGCCTAATATTCCTATCAAGCACCTCTTCAAGTCGCTCTCGCTTAGCTGACTCAATATCAGCGAGTCCTACGGCAGAAACAGTTGTAGCTCGTCTCTCGCTAAGTCCAGCCATTTCGAGATCAACATACTCTTATTTTCATCTTTGAAAAAAAAGTTGATTTCTGCAGGGATCCAGTATTGCTTTGAACAAGCGAGTAAAGTTGACTCCAACATAACAATCGGATTCTAACTCGGGCATTACTGCCACAGTTACGTCTCGTCGGATCCCAGCAATCTCGAATGGTAGGCTCACATAACCTCCAATGGACGAGTAATATCCATTGGCCATTCTGGTGCCTCTGCCGTAAGTAGGCCGAAGCTCTCTATTGCACGCACTGGCAATCTGTAATCCCACAGATCCCAATACCGTGCGTGCAGCTACTGGATCGTACAATGCTCGAATCCTAAAGCCTCCAATATTGATTTGGAGCCACTGACGATCCTCATTTTCGTCTGGATTCGAGCATTCTGTAATCGACTTCTCATGCTGCTCAGAGGTTCTCTAAGCAACTCTCGCCAGCTATTTCGGCCTGCTCCGAGGTCTTCGGCTGGATGATAGGAGCCGCAGTGACCTCTACTGCGTGTTTCCTTTCTCGTTTTCCGGCTTTCTACTCGGGCAGTACCTTGCCGAATGCCTCGGCTTGTCACAAGTAAAGCACTTGAAAGGCTCTCTTGATCGTTTGGGACTAGTTGAACCAGCCCCCTTGCCTCTCTCTCCGTTGGTGTTCTTAGCCGCTGGAGAGCTGGGGCGCCCCCATGGCTTCTTCTTGGGACCCCTTGGTGAATGACTTCGAGAGCGATCATTCAACTTCTCGGCTATGATTTTGATTTCCTTCAAGACCTGAGCCAATGCCGTTACTTCCTGCGGCGATTGGCTCGCGGTGTGCGCCGCATCTGGGATTCGTTTCGCGTCATCATTCTGTCATTGGATCTGAGCGACTCATGCCCGCTCAGATCCACTGTTTCAGTGCTAAAACTCTCGGGTCTGTTGCTACCCGAGAGATTCCCCCTTTCCCAGGCTGTGCCTACAACCCTAGCACCTGAAACCTTCGGAATGTGTCCCTGCACACCCGTATCTTCTCTCAGACTGCTATTTCTAGGATAATACGTGAACGTGTCCTAGAAATTTACGTGCTGTCTCTTTGGTATAGTATTTTCGGCCTGCATCTCCTGATACAGGCCAGAACCAGTCACGCTTGGCCTCCACGGCGTTCTACTCTCCAGTCGTGTACTGGAAACTACTTCACTGCGCTTCGCAACTTGCTGGAGGGTAAACTCCGTCGCTGTTGGCCTCAGCTGACTCCAGCTGCTGCTGTGCACCACTGCAGCCAGGGCTTTCATCTCTCCCTCGACTACTGTGTAGAGCTGCGATACTTCTCCTACCCGTTTATTCAGTAGTACGAGCTGCTGCTTTATCTCAGTGTATATCTCCGCGATATTCACTGATTCTTGGCCTACTGGAACTGATAACGGGTCTTCCTCTTTACTTTTGCCGCTCTTCTCTGCCGCTTCCGTCCCCTCATTGGCCAAGTTATGCTGTGCTGGCTCTTCTCCATGCTCACCACCGCTCTGCTCGTCATCCCTGGAGCTCTCTTCCTAGAGCTCCGATTGTTGCTGCGCGTCAGCTGCTACCTTCCTCACACCCTCTTCCCGTGATTTATCCAATTTGTACAGCTGCGCTTCTCTCTGCTCATCGCTCTTCTTAATAATGGCACGACAGTTTCGAATTAATGGTGAGGAAATCCCTCTGAAGAAGGAACTTAAATACCTGGGCGTACGGCTGGGCAGCAAATGGTCTTTCCAATACCACGGAAAGGAAGAAGCAACAAAAGCGTCAGTGGTCTGTATGTCGCTGATGCGATTTATGCCCAATATAAGAGGGCCTAGGCCAGCGCGCAGAAGGTTTCTCTCGACGGTGGTGGAGTCCATCCATATGTATAATACGAGGCACCAATATGGGCAGAGCATGTTGCGCCATACATAAAGGACAAACACATGGGAGCAGTGCAGCGAAAATGAACCTGCGGATAATAAGTGGATGGCGAAAGATTTCTGGAGAAGCTGCCAGCGTGCTTGCAGGGGTCCCCCCGATCAGGTTGTTGGCTCTGGAAAAAATAGAAGTATGGAATGTCGAGGAGGAGCATCGAAAGACACAAGGCCATATGACCGAAGATAAGAAGAAGAGTATTCGAGAAACTGTTCGGGACACGTTGCTAATGTCATGGCAAGACCGATGGGATTCGTCGAATAAAGGCCGCTGGACTTATAAGCTTATACCGAGGATAAAGGAGTGGGTTTTACGCGAACATGGGGTGATGGAATACCGCCTCACGCAGGCACTTAGCGGTCATGCTTCGGCACCTCTTTACTTGAGAGAACGCACAGATCTAACAGCAACTGCCGCTTTTACGTTGAAGAGAAAGACGATGCCGAACACACCTTGTTCGTGTGCCCAGCGCACGAACGGGAAAGAAGACAGGTACCCGTGGAAACAGGGTCGGCATTGACGAAGAACAACATAATAGCGATCATGCTTTCAACAAAATTAAATTGGGACAAAATGGCCACCTTCATCAGGAAAACTATAAAGGCCAAAGAAGAAAGGGAGAGAGAAGAAAGAAGAAATGACTAAAGAGAGATCAAGACTGATAGGCTAAGAAACAACTTCCAAAGAGGAATCATTTGGGATTGGAAAAGGCACTACTGAAGTGATGCTTAAGAGTAATTCCCGTGGGTGCTAGAAGAGGAAAGGGGAATTTCGAGTTACGGCTTCACATCCGTAAAAAGAAAGGGTTTTAGTTGGTATGCCATGTTGGAGACTCCGACACACGGTGCGGCAGTGGGGTTAAGACCGTTTCGACAATCTCAACAACAATGCGTGCTATGGTCTCTAAAGGATTTTCACCCTACAACCCCCTACAAAAAAAAAGAGAAAAAAAGAAGATAGATAGACAGATAAATAGATAGATAGATAGTTAGATAGATAGATAGATAGACATTCTTTTATTTGTATAAATATACAAAAATGACATAATTTTCCAATATAATAATACAATTTTACGATAATACACTTCATCAATCTTATAATAAATAGTAAATTGCATTCAGTCTTTCTATGATATCACAGGCGTACTAACTTGATCAGTCTTAAAATTAGTCTTAAAGTATGTTTCGAACCTAAAAGTAATATCACAGAGCGTCTTATGTTAAAAATGAAAATAAACAAAATTACAAAAGCAGTCAATATCTCTCTTATAAAACATTTACTCAATTCAATCATTCATATTACACTCACTCTAATAAATACACTCACACTTTTTAAAAACGTTGTGTAGGGGACAAGTAAGTTAACATAAACTCATCTGCTTGCCCCGTGTGCGAGGTGCAAGTTGGTATTTTTGTGCTCAACAATCCTAAGTTTATTACAGGATTAGTCTCCGGGTGACTAGGAATCGATTTCAAGGAGGTGTTTGAGGACTACCGTTTTAAATCCACGCAAAGATGGAAGGTTGCACAGATTATCTGGAAAAGAGTTCCAAAAGGGCGCACATAGAGCCTGGAAAGATCGCATACCAGTTTCCGTGCGCACTTTTGGGACCGAGAGTTCTTGTGCAACACCCCTGCTAGTGCTCCTGGACTGGTGTTTGTGGAAAAGTGCCGCTAAATAATTTGCTTCATTGAACCGAAGGATCTTATACATGTGGATGGCGGCAAAGTACATCCCTCGACTGTTAACGTGCAACCAACCCAGTTGCTTTCTATAGGGGGTGATGTGCTCATCCCTCCTAAAACCGCAGTCTCTATAGTCGTGTTCTCTGCTTATCGGATGCGTCAAGACACACTACAGCGCAGTAGTCAAGATGGAGTAAGACTAGAGCTTCAACCAGCCTTCTGCGGAAAGTCTCCGTGGTGCATGCCCTTATAAACCGCAGGCTGTAAAGGGCTTTGTTGACTTTTTTAGTTACACAATTGATCTGCGGTTTCTACGTCAATTTACTATCTTATGTAACACCGAGGCTTACGACGGTGTCGGAAAAAGTTACAAGCACTCCGCCCCCATATCAACGTCTAGCAATCCCATTTTGACCAAATCATTAACGTATTTACGAGAACCAAATAAAATTGCTTTGGTATTGCCAGCATTGAGAGGGAGGGACAAGCGCCCCGCCCACACCGGCACCAATTGTGCCGCACCAGACAGGCGAGCTATGCCCTCCAGAATTCACCCGCAGGAAAATCTGGAGATCATCGGCATAAACCGCGCGTCATATTTTGCACGCACCACTTTTGAATTAAGTTTATTCGTAACTGGATAGAAAAATAAAAGTGCAACAGGTCTCGTTCGACTTCTCTTCTGGCTTCCGAAGGGACATCACCCTCTCCGGACTCTTCCGCGCCGCATAGTTGCAAAGTTCATTTCGTTAACAGTGGTAGCGCACGTGCCTTTTTGTTGGCAGCGCTCGTTCGTTTAGAATTATTAATTTATTGAAATTGTTTAATTAGTAAGATTTTAAAACTGTAATATAACTGCCTTGTTTTTCCAGGCCCGATGCCTGATTAAAATCGTTTCGGTAATAGCAGGAGCTACAAAAGGGTAGGATTTGCCTTACGCAGTTTTACAGTTTTTTATTTAAATTAATTTATAATTTTGGTACCTACTTTGTGGCTTTAACTCCGCCCTAGAGTGCCTTCGTCCTCGCACATTTCTAGTTTTTTCTGTTAATTAATTTCTCGCGCACGTATCCGTACGCTCGAGATTTGAGGTGGACACCGCTACATTTCGTGAGCTAAGCAACTCAAAAATATTGTAAAGCGTCTTGCGTGCCTCTTCAAGTCGAAAATTTAAAATTGTTAATGTCTTGGAAATAAATTTACTGTCGAGTCACTTACTTAATTAGCGTGCCTGCGACAGGCGTTTTATATTGCGCTAGACTTATTTGTTATAATTTTCTTGCATTAATAACAGTAATATACCTCACAGAGGTCCTTTGTAATTATTTATTTGCCTATTAAAGGACTTAAATTGTTAAGGATCAACTTCAATTTATAGAGTGTGAGCTTATTTATATTCATTATTTAATATCTTTGCATATGTGTGAACGTGTCTTCCCACAACCCGAAACTCAGCTCGAACGTCTCTGACCGTTCGACCTCACGACTCTACCTCTGGCTAGTAGCGCATTCAAATACATTGCCTTCTGCAACGTGTAAAAATTAGAAAGATTAAATTCGAAAATTAATCGAGTGGCACTGCTCGAGTTAAAAATAATCACATTGAATAAATCTAAAAATACAGTGCCTGGCACCCTGATTTACTCTGCCTATGCAGAGAATTACTAAAATCGTGAATAAAGTAACTAATTAAAATTTGGACGGAAAATTAACCGTCATTTGCCTTCTACTTATAAACGCGGGGAAGCTACCGAGTCGCTCCCGCGCTCAGTCAAATTCCCCCGCTATAGTATGAATGTATGTATGTCAGAAAGTATGCCTAGAAGTATGGACAATAAAAATATAGGCCTGTAGAGGATTGAAATATAAGTGATGTGTACTAAAAAGTAGACAAATCAAAGGTGTGCGTTTCTCGTGAAAAATTTGCAAGGCCGAAAAAAACGGTTTTTATATCTTAGAAGATTATTATAGGAGAGAAAATCAAATTGGTGCATTTTTTCTGCAAAAAAGACCTACAAGGACTGACCTGTAAAATTTAAATAGGTTTATAAGTTTTTGCGTAGAACGCAGAAAGACATCTAAAATCGATCTCTTTTAATTTTTCAATAACTATTTGAAACGAGGTTTGAAAATTTCAGTAATCGACTTGAAATTCACCTCAAGTATGTCTGACATAGGTGTAAAAATGGGTGCTAAAACTCATATCTGTAAGTTCATAAGTTTTCGAAACATTGCATTTGTTTATAAATATTGGCTTTACTGGTTTTTTAATAATTAATTATTTAGATACACCTACAGCGCCAAAATTCTGCACACAGCTTCTTGAAGCTTTAAATTTTTACGTACGCTTTGGGGCTAATTATTTCTTTGCATATAAGTTGCAAAATTATGCGTTTGAACAGCTAGTTAATTTTGCAACTGCTTTAAAGCTAATTTTCTCGAAAATTTATGGTACTATCGAAAAGAGCCTTAAATATTCGGATTGTGCGATTTTTTTTTAAATTCTAAGATAAAGTTCTTTACTCCACGATGATTCGTTCACGAGATAATTTTCTAGTGTAGTATGGCAGAAAGTATGCCTGGAAGTATGGACAAAGGTATGGCAGAAAGTATGCCTATAAGTATGGACAAAGGTATGGCAGAAAGTATGTCTAGAAGTATGGATAAAAGTATGGCAGAACGTATGCCTAGAAGTATGGAAAAAGGTATGGTAGAACATATGCCTAGAGGTATGTCGAATATGACAGATAGAAGTCGTGGAGTTGGTATCCATCGGAATTTTCAGTAACGTAGCCATTTGTGTACTTATGCATTCAATTCATTTATTTTGTACAAAAATATAAAAATCAGGGTACTACTTTTTAACGTTAAAATGTTCAACTCGAGAGCAAAAAACTCAGGAGCAAGAAATCTGCAATAGGTGGCATAACGTGAGAATAAAATACATACTTTCTTCAGTTAATCCAATTACAATAATAATATAATCTATTCACATTATTTATAGCAAAGTATATACTGGAGTTCAAGTATAAACTAGCATTCAAGTGTAGCGATTAAAGTATAAAATAGTATAAATTCTTGCAAATATTATATTAAATAATTATTTATGTGAAAAAACTGATTAACATTAATTGTAATACAAATAAAAATTCTTTAATATAAGTTCTATTAATTTATTCTGCTACATTTATAATGTTGAATACGAAGAAATGTATTATTCTAGACGATATAATGAGCTTAATGAAAAAAAAAATTGACATGGTCGAGATTCGAACCCGAGACCTGCAAAAAACTAAAATAATATATAGAAACAATGTCTTAACCCACACGGCGAATCATGATTAATAAGTTCTCTTCAGTTGAAACTGGTACCCGTTTATCAACCCCACAGACGCAAAATTAGTTCAAATATATAATATAAAGAATGGAAATCAGTACCATGATCAGGATACCTACTAAACAATAGACATACAAAGTAAACGCGTCTATTTTCTATAATTCAATATATATTTGAATAAGTTATTAGTTTAAATAAAATAATTTATGACGAATACCTACCTCATATATTACCTGCCTATTAACTTCAGTAGTATACTTATATCATCAATTATAATTTTGATCAGTGCTGATTAATAGATAAATAATAAAAAAACGTGATATATTGTTATAATTTGTCACTATAATTGGTGTTAGGTTATACTGAAACTTGTGAAAAATTATTTTAATGTATACGGCATAAAATAAATACTAAATAGATTTTATTTTTTATGCATTTAATATTATTAAAGATAAAATAAAATCATTTTTATATTTATTATCCAGAGCATACATAAGTATATCTATATATATGAATTGGATTCATATCAGTGGCGCCGCCAAGTGTTTGGGGGACAGAACTACCACTCGGTCCCTCATAGTTTCGTCCTCCGGTTTAACAAGGGAAAGAGCCTTCTCTAAGCGTCTATATTCGTTGGTAGTACGGTAGGACGGATTATTGTTAAGAAATTCACGGACTTGCCCAATGTGAGCTCTGAGAGAATTCACATTGACAAAACCCGCTCTTCGTCCCCTCTCTTTCACCCCGCCAGCAGGCCCTTGCCGTAGTCAGGCGGTAGCTACAGCTACACCACCAGTCTTGGGCTGGTCACTCTCCTCTGCAGCATGATCCTGAGAAGCAGAGAGACCATTCCCTCCACGATATGCATCGGCAATAGCCCTCAGTTCAGCAACGGAGGTGAATACATGAGCGCGTTCGCCCCCTCCTACTAACCAAGACTCTGCCATCACTGTACCAGATGTACTTAAAGCCAAGCCTTAAAGCTAACTGCTTTAGGCTTCAAAATTCCCTGAAAACTTCTGGGTGAAGCAATTCATTGATAAAAATTTTTCTATATGGCAAGTGCGTAGCAGACTCTGAGTCAAGAGAAGTAAATTTTACATATTCAGTAGTGAGGTAGTTGTTTGAATAAGCACACTTAGCGCGAAGGATATCATATACGCGCTTTCTACTGGCGAGGCCAGTACACAAGACGGCGGTCGCCTCCGTCACGACACTACGCCAATCCTAGGCTCCTTTCCTCACTCACCGCTCATGCCGCGAGGTTGAAGGACACGGACACTGACAACTTCCTTACAATCAAGAACAGGAAGAACAGTGCTGAGTACTGCGAACGCGAAGACATCAATATTAACGTCTGCACGAGTTTCATAAAAAATTCCATTTATAACAAGTTCACAGCACCCATCACCGTCGCCAGAATTCACGACACATCTCTCTGGTCGCGAGCCACAAATCTGAGAAGATTTTGTTCCAAAGCCCAAGGAGACAACAATATGCGATTTATTATTAACATTAACATTTTCATTTTTAACGCTATTATACATATTAGGCAAAGACTGCTTAGCCAAGCATGATACGTCAGCGATCATGGCCGAGATCTTGAGCAATAGGGAATTTATTTAGTCTTTCAAAATTGAATTTTCCTGTAGCAACATTAGACGATCTCTATCAGACCCTCCAGCTGGGATGACTGTGAGTTCAGTTTGCGCCCAAGAGAAGAGACCTGTGTACCAAGTTTATTTAGCAACTCATTCACTGCTGGTATTTCAGTTGGAAAATTAATACCCTCAAGTCTCTGCTTAATACACAACTGAAAATCGGCCAATGTTCGACCAAGCAGCTCAAACTGGCAACCTACAACATCGACCATGGTCGATGAAACACTGATATCAGCGGCACCCGCATTTGTAACATCCAAGTAATTAATATTTTTATTGTTAAAAGTCGCTAATATCTTGAATGGCGTAGATGTAAAAATTCAAGGCACCTGCACGCCGACAACCGGCGCAACAGCTGTAGTAAGCTTACAATGCTCAGATGTTGTTACGGCACTCACACTCGCGTCGGTGACCGCACGTCTGTCCCCACGCGGGCTGGCGTTGATATCGTTAAGCGGGGAGAGCGCATGTACAGGCAGCTAATGTGTGTGCATGCCAGCCTTAGCGCTCGCGCTCGGTCTCGCTTTCTCTCTCTCTCTCTCTCTCTCT
>UELV01165019.1:0-11468 GCA_900490015.1 Megastigmus stigmatizans | reverse complement strand
ACAGGCGTCACTTAGGTGTGCTTAATTAATGAAAAAACATATGAACACCGTGTATATGCAAACTGTCGTGAGGTGAGTGTCCAGCGACAGGGAGACAATTGGCATAAATTTAGGTAGTTAAGGTCACTTCGTCTCCTCGAATTATTGAAAGATTATCTTGCTCAATCTGTAATGTTTAACTATCTTTTATGAATCATTGAAAATTCCTGCTTTTATTTTAATTTTAATTGAAAAAGTTTTGCAGGCTTGGTTACCAACAAATTTCAGCTGTATAGATGAAGTGTATTAAATATAAAATAGACATATATTACAGTTTTTTTATCGTAAAATGAAGCCTTTAGAAAAAAGAATTATTGGATGAACTTTTAATTAGATCTTATTTCCAAAAATGGTTCGTAATAACTATAATTATCATCAGATATGAACAAGTAAAAAAGTAATGAGAAAATACAAAGTTTGGATTATATTTATTTAAAACAAATACTAATAATAGTTGCCGTGATAGTACAGTAAAACATGAAGCTCATTTAAAGAAACCTTAAAGAAAAAAAAAATGAAAGAGCTAGAGAAGAACGTAGAAGGTAAGAGAGGTTTTTAGTGGTAAGCCGGTGAACACCAGGTAGTAATGTATTTACAGTTTGACCACTTAACGAGTCTTGAAACAAGCGGAGGTGGAAACGATCGAAGAACGAGTATCTCCTCGACCACGTGCGACAAACGCGATTATTTCGCGGCTACTGAAGGAGACTGACAGTGTGAGAGAGAGAGAGAGAGAGAGAGTGTATGTGTGTGAGAGAGTGAGAGCGGAGAAAGAGGGGAGGGGGTGGAGAGACTCTTAAAACTTGGCTAGAACGCTGAGACAATGCTTCGTCTTCCTTCTTTCCGGCCACAACGTCTCCCGAAGATGAAAACGCTTTGATAGACACAGATTGGGAGTGAATTATCGGATCGTCGCCTCCTTACTGGGTTTTCTATTTGCTTTTTTCTCCGCCCCCTTTATTTTCAAAGAACTCACGAGTTTCTGGTGAAAGTGGATTTGGAATTTTCTTTCGTTTTATGAGTATGTGTATGTGGATGTACGTGTGTGTGTGCGTGTGTTTGTCGGTGTGAGTATCGCACTCTGCCCTTGCAACGTTCGCGCTATTATTGGGTGGAAAAAGTTTTAGTTCGCCGTGGATGGAAAAGCGAGCGGGAGACATACGGTTATTGAAAATAACTTTTAAAAATTATACTATTCGGATGCTGCATATTTCTTAGTTTCGTAGTTTAGAAAATAAAATTCATTTTTTAATTGAACAGACTCAATGCTTCTAAACCAATTAGTTATATGCTTCTATATCAATAGAAAATTAATTGTCTACTTAAGGGAGTTCTCTCGATAATTGAATTGATGATGTTAATCACTTACAAATTTTTATGTAGCAAGGTAAATGATTGAAAAAGCTCCAGGTAAAATTTGGGAAGGCTAGGGTACCCCAAAGCCAAGAATTAAATATTTTTGTTAGTGCTTTTTTAACACGTAGTCTTATGGGAAAGATTCTCTTTTTTCCGATTGTAAATTAATTGATGATGACAGCTTTTCAATTTTTTTTTATAGTAATAAAGAAATATTTTTTAATCTTTAGAAATTTTTAAATTACCATAGGGTAACTGTGAAATAAGAGGGAGTAGATATTTCATGTATAAATCTCATTTGCCTATAGGTTATACATGCAGAATATACATATACCTGTATATACCGACTGCACTGGTCAAATCTAGTGAATTTTGTACTTGATTTCCTACGTATAAGGAGAACCTCCTTAAGGAGAAGGCAATTCAATTTTCAATATCTTAACGTTTTGCAACTTGAGCCCATTTCGGTGGACTGCAGAGAATTCGGCTTAATTCGACAAATGTTGCAGTTTTTTCTCGTACTTAGCTGATGGATTAATTACATTATCTGCAAAGATGGTCATTTCCAGAGTTATGCGATCAACCACTGTGTCAGTGCAGTCGTAACGAAAGATTTGGTAAAGAAAATATCCAAATGATCCTCTGGCTGTTAAAAACTAAACAAATAAGCTATCAGTCGAATGCTGCTGTAGTATATAGGAGCTTAACGAAACGATCCATCAAGGCAGCTAATCTCTCAATTATTGAAAGCCATAACTGTCAAAGCGAGTGCAATTACACGTAGTTACCCGCAGCACACTTGGCTGGTGCGTAATAAAAGGAGGAAAAGCGAGTGTGCATTGCAGCTGAGAGGGGTAGAAAATCTGAATGGACGCTTTGCGCGGCCGCGTATTGCCGCGCGCACGCGAGAGACAGCTATCCGATAGCGATAAATTCGGTCTCAAGAAGCCGGCAATAAAACGAATCCCCTGTTAAATTATCGTCTAATTACGACCCACTCCATACGTATACGAGCCCAAGCTCACGTATCGGTGAGTTGCCGATCTGGAAGTGCACACGGGGCCGCGATGCCTTTATATACGTTCGCTACGTGACACGAGTTATTACAACAACATTATCGTCGTTATTTATTGTACGCCGGCCGCGAGCGAGTCATCGTTTACAAGTTCGTCGAGTGGCAAACGCCCACGCATGCTACCCTCGTATATATATATGTAGTCCGCCACTTCGCAGTGCCGTCGGTTATTGTATAAATATATATAAGGTCTGCCTCTGTAGCAGATCGTAGACTCGATGTCTTTTTACTCACTTTTATTCTTTTGTTCTCCCATGTTTGTTACTCTCTCAAGTATTGCAGGTTCCTTGATTGTGGTCTTTTCATTTTTTAAAGTGGAAATACCTTCTGCTAGCAGCCAAAGAAAGGAAGCGCAACGCTGGATAATAGGTTCTGTGCAGGTACGCAGAACGTCGACCGAGGATAAAATCGATGTGATTGAATTGGATTTAATCTCTGCATCTGGTTTAGCAGTGCTGCGAGCGGCGGTAGTCACTTTTGTTTTGGAGCTTTCCTGATTCTCTTGAGGCCGGCTGAGGGTGGTTAAATTGAGGAGAGTCATCATTGGTTACAATATACACTAACGACACACCGAGCCAATATTCAGGTCGACAAATGCTGTTCAGGGAAGTAGATTGGATGCTACTCCTGCTGTAGCTTCAGCACTGTGTCAACGATAGTCCGGCTACCCTCCACTATCAGAAGAAGAATCCTTTGTCCTCCTTTCCCTATCGCCCATTACGGGACTGCTATTGTTATAGCTGCTGCATATAGCTACACTATTGCAACTCGTTGCGAAGAGTAGAGCTGTTTTTCTCTATTGCAAAAAATTTCAGGTGAAAAATTAATGCTCGTGTAATTATTCTATGACTGCAGTTGGAAGCTTTTAGAGCAGACTTTCTCTCTCTCTCTCTCGCAAATTAAGCAGAAAAACTAGGGACGATAAACTTAATTAAAATCAAATCCAAAGCTTCGTTCTTTCAAAAGTTAGACCTGCGGAAATTAAAATTGCAGATCAATGTTAATTTTCAACTTTGAGGCAGCTCGCATATTATTTATT
Organism: Megastigmus stigmatizans; assembly: GCA_900490015.1. Taxonomy (NCBI): domain Eukaryota; kingdom Metazoa; phylum Arthropoda; class Insecta; order Hymenoptera; family Megastigmidae; genus Megastigmus; species Megastigmus stigmatizans. Next base: position 7,959 of record UELV01165019.1, on the reverse strand, counting down.
TATGCGCTCCTCTTAGCCCAAGTTCCTCATGCCTAGCGTTTTCAACTATAGGCGAAAAATTCTCCTCGATTTCAGTAGTAAATTGTGGCGTGCGACCACATAAGTTTGCTCTCGCGCCACACACGTAGCATAGGAGAAAAGAGCGGAGGCGAAGAAGAAAAGGGGGAAAATTCCAATCTCTAAGGTGACTGGGAAGGCGGTGCGTGGAATTAAGTCGGGGCTTTTCACAGCAGGCTTTACGTTTTTCGCGGGAATTTATTTTGCAGGCCAAACTTCGCGAGTTTCCTCCTCCCAGCCTGACGCGATCCTCTCGTCGTCGTCGTCATCGTCGTCGTCGTTGTCGCCGGGGGTACGCTCTCATTCTCGCTGCACTGGAGCGTAACGTCGAAAGAGCCTTTCCTCGTATTCTTCCATTTTCTGTTCCACTCTTGCTCCGGCTCCCTCTCCCTCTCCCTCGTCACCTCTTTCTTTTTGATTCGTTTTCTTAACTTTTATTTTTATGCTGACTTTCCACTATCTGTTTGCCGCTGCAGACTACTTTTCCAGGCCTATGCGCAATTACTATTTTCCTGCATTATTTTTCATATTTTTAACTTTAACTATTAGTAAGTAATTTATCATGAAGAAGCTTTATATTACATCAGCTATTAGCGCGTGCACCTTATTATATTATTTTCAAAATATTTTAAATGTATTTAACTGATTTATTATAACATTTTATAGCAAATAACTAATGTTGAGAAGTACTGAATTTTGTGGTTGGAAATTTAAAAATCATTACTATTATTTATTAATGATAAAATACTTAATGTAGGCATGGAAAAAATGTCAAGTTATCAAATTGCAGAGTGAAACTCATTCATATTCTTTTTATAAGGGGATTGGAATACTATTAATAGTACGAATATTAATAGAAGAAATACTATTCGAAAAGAAAGGTTAATTTAATTAGCATAAAAATAAAACAATAATTTTTGCAGACATAAGCTAGTAGTTAGCTCAGCAATCGATTATTGAAAAATTTCCTTCGATCCAAATATTCAGTCTTAATTATTTTCATATCCTCGCACAAATAAAAAAATATTTTTCAAAGATTCTTCACGGTCTGGTGGGCGATGATTTTCAGTTTTACTGTCTTTCCTTATTATGGATACATGTCGCGGCTTTCCTTTGTATATTTCTTTTCCCTTCCCGAGTTTCTTCTCGTCTCTCGCTCAAAGTTATACAAAAGTTTTTGTCGCGCGACAGCCATTCAAATGGATTTTTCAGAAATTTTCCTTATGCCGAAATAAGGGACGACGACAAAAGGAAAATTGTGAGTGCTCTTCGTGAGTAAAACTTCACTTTTTTTTCCACCCCAAAATTTAGAAAGTTTCGTCTTCTTATTTCAGAATGCGAGGGAATGATGTAAAACGCTGTTTATGTGATTTATGACAAAGCGACAATATTTCTTCATTTTTTTTCTTTTCTTTGTCATTCTTATTGATAACGGAAGAAAAGAAAGTTGTACGTAGGGAATACGACATCCATAACATTTAAATCTTATGCGGTAAGCACACAAAACGAATATTAATTAGGCAACTAGGTAGTGGATTTATTGTTGATTTCTCTCTTGGAAAAAGTTCTTGAGCTATATTTCTCCGAAATTAATTGTAGTAAGTTTTGCTCTAAATTTGAAAATCATAGACTTTCATGATTTTATGAATTTCGGTAAAAGATAAAAAACGAAAGCTGCTGGATATCAAAGTTTTAAATCTTATATAATCAATTAGTTAAGTATTGATTATAAGCACTTTTTTGTTTAATCTCAAGATATAACGCAAAGCTGCATAAAGTCTAGTAGTATTAAACTTCATATACAAGAGTTTGTACTTTTTTACGAGAAATTTAACACAAATTAAAATATAAAGAGGGCTGGAGAAGGACCATGAGCGTGAAGATACACTTCGTAACGTCAAATCTATGATGTACACCTTGTGCACTGTCGCTTATTTCTTCGCAGGAATATAACGTGAAAAATGCTCAGGTTTGCATAGCACTTAATCATTTCTAGCTGGTCTTAACACAGGTGTGAAATGAAGAGATAGGTAGGTAAAGACTATGTGCTTATAAATCGTTCGAAAAGAAAGATAAAGGGAAGAGAGAGAAGAGAAGCAAAATAAAACGAAAAGCTGAAGATTAAAAAATTTAATTTTAACGATCAAGAGGGGCTATTAATATTTTAAAAAGTATTCTTCTTGAAATTGTAGAAAATGTATTTACCGAATATGTTTAATCATTTTCGTTTAAGCTTAAGCACGAATGTTTGTATCTGATATCCTTAAAATTCTACTAAAATCAAGGTTGTGAGGAAAAAAATGAATAAAAAAAAAGACAAAAGAAAGTAAAAGAATGAAAAGTTAAGTTATCAGGGTATACAGGCTAGGAAATAGTAGAGAAGATCGAACAACGCGCGGGTAAAAGCGACAGCGGGTGGGGATGAACGCGGTCGGAGGCTTAATTCCACCGTCGGAATTCCAATTTCGAAGTAAATCTTCGACCTTCGGTCTGCTTCGCATTTCGCGCGCACATCCTGCACCCTTTGTCTTCGAGGCCGACTTTGACTCGCTCGCTCCCGCCTGCAGCTGGTAGCTGTGCTCTATAACGAAGCAGCTTTTCATCTGTGCACATTCCTGAATGCTGAATGTGAGTTATAAGCGCCCTCCTAGCTGAAGTTATTCGGCTGCTTATGATTATGCTTCACATTACTGTGGTACGTTTCTCTCGTTTATTCTCGAGAAAAAAGATGAGGAAGAACGGTCGCGACGGGAATCGAACCAGATCCGAGTATAAGTCTCCGAAGGTGTATGCTCTAACCACTGAGCTGATCTCCCATCTCGAACTAATTGTACTTCTAATGCGTTACCATTCGTAACAATTACGTTAAGTTTTTTTCTTTTTTCTAGTCAAATTCAAGCTGTTCAACGGTTCGAGAATTTCTATAATTAGGTCGAAAATTATTACCGTAAGATTTGAAATATTAGGAATCTCGCTCATTTTCAAAAAAAAATTCGTGATTATCTTTTCTCGTGCAAATTTTAAATTCAAGAAAATGCATCCGAAGCATAAATATTTAAAAATATAATTGTTATTACTTTTATAGAATCTAAAAAAACATGTACTTACAAATTAACTTTGATTACGCTTACGATTCAATTTTGTAAAATGTACACACCTGAAACAAAGAAAAAGAAAATATTTTTAGTGGAAATCGGAACACTTTTATGATGACAATTTTTTATAAAAAATTTTGAGGACTCATGAAATTATTATTATTGGAAGATTTAGGAGACGGTTAATCCCCTTCAACGTATTTTTCGAAAAAATCAGAAGGAAAATAAATTATAATCTTTTGAATCCTAAAAGAATTAGATTACTATTCAGATAATATTATTATTAAATATCAAAGAACCCGTACAAAATTAATCTGATAGCTCTTAAAGCTAGAGCTTAGTATCGGGCAATCGGCGCTGGACTTGTATTTTTTTTTCTATCTGTTCTCGCTCATTTTCCCCCACCTTCGGCAAACAGGTATCGTGGCAGTAACCCCTCGGCTGAGCTGCGGTGGAGCAGCGCGGTTCTATAAATGGCACGGCGTTGGGGTACACGACGTCGGAGCGAGCTGAAGTACGGATAGGAGGTAGAAAAAGAGCTGGAAGGGAAAAAAACGAAATATTCAACTGCAGACCATGAGTGCTTTGGACGCATCGATACATAGATGGTCTTTTTTCGGAATGAGGTGTTATTTCTGCGCCCTAGCTGGACTTTAGTTCCTGCATTTTCGCGGACTTGTGTTCCAAGATCTTTTATGAGGTGTTCGGAATCTACTACCTACTTTCTTGGTTTTAACGTTTACTATTTGAGTTCTTTATAAATTATTTGTTGCAGATATTATTCGAGAATCTAATTTTTTTCATTTTTGATGATTGAAAATTTAATTTATTCTTAGCCTCTTAGCCTGCTTCACACAAATTATTACAAAAATCCAACATTTGTAATGGATATCGTAAGGCAACTAATCTCGAATCTGCATGGATTTTTCCCGTAATAAAGTTGGCGTAGCTGATAATAATATTCGAATTGTTGCAGGCCCCGTAGTTCCAACTTGGTGATTCCGAGGAACGGAGCTGGCGCTTTGCCCCGTTAAGAACCCTCTTTAACGCAAAATCCATCCTCCCGCACACATATACCGCATAAGAGTATTCGGCAGGGGCAATAGGACCAGTGCGCTTGGGGCCGGGCTTAGATACAGCCGACCGATTAAGACGTCGATAAATAATATTAATTGCCCAATCCCTACCCTCCATTCTCTTTTCGCTCCGTCGATACCATACCACCCCTCAGTGTTGCGCGTTTAATCAATATCCACGTAATGGGAAGGAGAAGCCGTGTTATAAGCGCACAAACACGAACACGAGCTTGGCGTCGCGAGAAAGGCCGCTTAGCTGCGCATACCCTATAGGCTGGGACTGCTGTTTTTTTTAAAGCCGACCGCTGCCGTGTGTCTTGCATCTAGCTGGTAGCAATTTAAAACTCGTCACGCTGCCCAATCACTTACATTGTGTGTGTGCGTGTGCCCGTGTGCGCGTGTGTGTGGATGGATAGGTATTTTCGTTAGCTGGAGCTCATTGTCTCTAATGAATAGTTTACACTGGAAAGCTGGTCGATAGTTCTCCTGATCGGAATATCAACCTGTGCTTATTTTTACTGCAATATATTTGTTTGGTCAAAGGTCATATAATCAAAATTTCTCGGTTACGTAAAGGAATATAATATAGAATTAGATTGAGAGTCTGACCAAATTCGTTGCATTGATTTTCATTTGACTCGATTCTCGTTTCATCTCCACACATCACCCAATCTTTTTCCTTTTCTCTCAAAGTTAACTTTCCAACAACACTTTCTTCGACAGTGTTTTCACACCACGAATTTCTGCACATGTACGCTACCACGGCATTACACAATCCCGAAAGCGGCACGAAGGGGCGAGGGCGACAGGCGTTGGCGATTATAATCGTGTCTGAGCTTAGCGGGGGATTGCTTTACTTGACGTGCCCTCGCACCGTGGGGCCGACTCTGCTTTTGTTTCGCCGGCTGCACGGGTTTTCATTTTTTTCGCCGGCCGCTTGATCAAGCTCCAAAGGGTCAGTGGTGAAATACGGAATATTGACTTTGTGCTCGGACCGTACCGCGGAGGACATTAAAAATTTACGGCTTTTAATCAATCTTCTTGAAAGTTTTATGAGGGTGACTGTGTTTTTGTGCTATACTGGATGTGTTATATACGGGAACAACGCACTTCTACGCTCTTTTTTTCTAAGTGTTATTTTTTAAAAACCCTTTGAGCTCCTCTTTCTCTCTCCCCTTTTCACTTGTTTTATAGAGTCGTAAAAAAGGATCATCTTTATTTATGCTTTTCGACTTCTCTGTCGATGGCGAGGAGATGAGCACATTATTCCGGAAGGGACGCGACTTACTTTTTGCATCTTTTACATCGTGGAAGAATCTGTAAGATCGATTCATATTTGGAGAGCGTACTTGTACATGATTTAATTAACTTTTGCTCCTTTTGCCCCGGATTGCTCCTAAAAAGTCGTAAAATATATTTGAAACTGAAGAAATTCAAGCGTGTTTGAATAATCTACTAGTTCTTCTCCAGTTAAAATTTATAGCGTAATGTAGATAACAAACGCTACAGTTTTAAAATAAACTATTAATCGAAATGAATGATTTTTTCAAAATAAAACTGCAGTCAATTAGGTTCCGTTACATTCATGTAAACTGTATAAGATTGATATGTGTACATACTGAATCGATTCAACATTCACATTAATCGACATCATTAGTCCTTCACGACGGCAAAAACACAATTCACGTGAAGTTGGCAAGCGTAAATCCGCCAAGTGCCTTACGAACGTTCGGCGAATGCATTCATTGACGTACAAAGAAGTGAACGAGAGAGAGAGAGAGAGAGAGAGAGAGAAGGGGAGGATGAGGGAGGGAGTAGCATTGAATTCAGATTGAATTTGGTACGACGAATGCCGAAGGGACTTTCGACTTTGCTCGAGCGGTGCACTGCAGGAAGAAAAGGGCAACGTCCGGGAGAGAACAAGAAAAGGAAGAAAGAGAAAGGGGCAACGAGCACCAGAGATTAAGAGAAAGAGTTGACTGGAATCGAGAGAATGGCGAGAAATTTCGGGATTTTGCCACTCTGATGTAATTAATTAGGAACTTCCAAGGGAATTTTCTTAATTTAGTTAACACTACATTACGATTTTGGTATGACAATAATATATTTGCCTAGCGGCGTGAGCTTACTTCTTCTTTGTGCACTGGTTTGTCTACGCAAAATAGAGCGCCATACTTTACCGCATTTTAAGTACACTGTTAAATTTTCAGTTGCATTCTAGTTATTTGGTCATCTGGTTAGTTGGATATTTGAGTATCGGGTTATGTGGATATCGGAGTCCATTGATGATTTGACCCAATGCTTCTTCAATGAATGACTTGAAAATTTATGAGAAGTGCTTAAAAATTGTTGCCCTATCAAGGAAAAAATTAAAATTTTAAATTAAAATTAAAATTGTATGTTTCTCATAATTTAGAGTTACTTGCAGATGAATATACTAATGAAGATACTAATTCTAATTTCTTCCTAATAACATATCTTTGTATAGATGAAACATCAATAGCTTTCTTCCTTTCAAGTAGTGAAACATTACCAAAAGAACTAGAAATTAAGGTTTCGATTAATGGAATCGGTCAGTATGTAAACCTTTTTTTTACTAATATCTAAAGCATATCAGTCCCGATTCCCCTTAAAGAAAGATTAAATTTTATGAATTCGAATAATAGCTAACGGCTTATATCTTTTTTGATGCAAAATACTCTTGTAAGTAAATTTAATTAAATTTTAAATAGTCTCACTGAATAGTATCGTATTTAATTCGTAGGTTCAATCTACTTATACATTTTTTTATCGTCTAGCGCAAAGATATTTAATGATTTGAATTGAGTCAAAGCAACAAATTTTAAATTCCGTAAATAATCATACTTTCGATACAGAAATAGCCAAGTCCTCTGGAATTTTAGCATTAGAAACGGCAGTTTAATATCTCCCCAAGTTCCTTATTATCCGCATGCACATCCTCAAGTGCTGACAATCCATCGGAGATAGGAGAATCGCGACAGCGGTGAGTCGAAAAGTTAAGCTGACCGGATTGCTCCCTACTCAGGGGGACAGCCAGCACCGTAGCCACACACGCGCCGGGCGAGGTAGAGGCCGAAAGGTTAGGAACTCGCTCTTAGGAAACTCGGGAAGCGATAACAAATGGCCGCGGCGGTGCGGTGCGGTGGGGCTGCAGGAGCGCGCGAGTGTTCGTTATATAGGAGTTTCGCTCACCTCTGGGTCCCTTCCCCTCCACTAATTCCAAAGGGGGTAGGGTGGATGGGGCAGAGGGCGCAGACTAAAGCCGAAGGGGGGAGGGAGGGCCGACAGGCTCGTAAGTCACGGGCTCAAACGAAGCGGCCAGGTATTAATTACAGTTTCAAGCCAGCGCGAGAGGGAGGCCAAGCGCGATCACTTATCGCCGAACCTCAATACCGCAAGGCCCTCCCCCTTCTCCACCTCTCTCTCTCTCTCTCTCTCTCGCTCTCGCTCTCGCTCTCGCTCTCGCTGTAAAAGCCCAGAGACTGTCCCAGAATTCGAAATTTCAGCCGCTCGCGCGCGCTAGGAATCCAACGAATCGATTATTGGCATTCTCGTGTTTCAATTTTCCGCTGCGGCTAAAGAGAGACGGAGGGAGAGAGCGAGACTAGGGCTGGATAGGAAAACGCATTCTCCCTCTATCTCTATCTCTCTCTCTCTCTCTCTCTCTCTCTCTCTCTCTCTCTCTCTCTCTCTCTCTCTCTCTCTCTCTC